>JABXWE010006422.1:0-45744 GCA_014611495.1 Limonius californicus | reverse complement strand
AACCATCTGGGTAAACACATATAACACTTCATGGGATGTATATATGTATATAATATAACTACATATATATATATATATATATATATATATATTGCTGTGTTACAACATGTTGTAATTGAGATATCTTAACCTATAATATGTTAATATAAATAATTGCAAATTCTAATAAAGCTTATTGAAGCTACCCTGTATAAAATGAATTGCTCAATCACACATGATTCAAATACGATGTAAATGTTAGCTTCCGATCCGAGAATTTGATCTGTCGTTTCTGTGTATCTTCAGATTCCAGGAGTCGAAACAGGTTATTCTATTGCTCTTCGTCCTTGAGAAAGCATAGAAGATACTTTTCAACCTTATCTGTGCATTCTTGAGCTGTAATTTCACATATGTTACTAAAAGTATAACGGTTTTGACATCCAGCTACAATAATGTTAATTTGTGAATGTAATACTTTTCTTCAGAGCAAAATATGTTTGAAATAATGTTCTTATGTATGTAAGGAAGGTTTGCGTTACTTTTTATTAACTTTGAATATGTTTATAACAATTTTTTTAATTAATTGAAAAATCTTGATTGTCAACTTTCTTGTCGTGTGAAAATCTTTTTTAAAAAACAAGTTAGTTGCCCTTTATCCGTCAACCAGGAAGGACGTTTCTTCTGCAGCTCTTTATTATTGTAATTCTGTGTTCGAGTTTGTGTTTTAAGTACATAAATATTCTTTCAAAGTTTGTCTTCGATGTAAAGTGTTTATTTCCCTCCACGTGTGTAAAATTTAAAAACTTATCGAGAAAATTATCATTTGAAAAGAGAAAAATGTTGGCGTGGGTTTGATCTTCATGTGTTTCAAGAAGCGTAATTCAAGGGTGTATTGTTCTAATTTTACAGGTATAAAATCAAAACGTCAAATAATTAAATGTCATTATTTTACTAGAATGAATGCAATTAAATCATTTTAATTACAACCAGTAAGAAAAAAGCAAGGAAGTTAATCGATATAGAGGGTGCTATTAAGTAAAAGGAAGTTCGTCGAAATTAAAAGGGCCATAATTGGATTTATGCAATACTTAACTGGAAATCAATTTTGAGGTTAGATGTGTGGATTTCTAATTTACCCATTCACAAGACAATTACTGGTGTTTTAAAATTGGGAAAGTGCTTATCTGTGTGCATCTGATTGCTGTTTTCTGTATTTGGACATCACCAACTACAATTATCAACATTTATTTCGGCGAACAAGAAGAAGCACGCATCTGTTGCTCAGCGGACAGTGAACCTGCGCGACACACATGGGGATTGCTGCGTGGCCCGCCACATTTTAATTATTTTTTTTTAAAAAACAGGTACGAACTTTAAAGTTACTATAAAAGTTAAAAGACCAAATAAATAAAACCTTGTAGTTATTTAATGTATTTAATTTGGTGTGACATATTTAATTTATGTTTTATAAAAGGGAAAGCACAAATAATTGTGATTTGACTTTGATATTGGAAAGAATAATTCGAATTTCCCTGTTTTCTTTTGTTGTACTTGTTTGTTGCCAGTTAGAAAAGGTATATTAAACGACCAATTGTAGCAGCTTCCCTGAGATCGACTAACAAAGATTTATGAGAATATTTGGCTTGTGATGGTTAAACAATTTATTAATTTGTATATGTTTAATATCCATTTGAGAAAGGATATCTTGTTTAAGAGTTTAATTTGTTTATGGCGCCCAACATAGTAAGCTTAACCAGGCACAATTACATTTGCTGTGTATTTAATTCATTTAAAACCACAAAAAATATTATTATAAACAATTATTTTAAATTAAAGGAGCTATATCACAGCAATATATAGGATAATTGAATCGTAACCAGTTAATAGATTCGCAAATGCTATTAATTAGTTATTACGCCAAGGATACGCAAGCTTATGCCTAGCTACCAACTACACTGTCTTTTGTAGACTGCCGTTGATGACCCTGCTTAGTACTCTGTAGCCCCTTGTTTATCCCTTACATTCCAAGAAACACATGCCTGTCCGGTCTCTCGTTCAAATTTTTATAATTCTTTCCAGTTGTTATCGAGGGCCGATAGGAGCTACGTATACTTTTGCAAATATTTATTTGTTGAACGTACATTTAAGTAATACTGACAGTAGATAAAACCACTGCCTAACACAATTTGAAAATGCAGTTGATTCCTTAATCAGAACACGTTGGACCTACAGCATTTTGGCCCAAATATGCAGTGTCACAAAAAATTAATAAATGAGTTGTTTTCTTACACCTTCATAATTCTTGAGCAAAACTATAAATGACTGAAAAATAATATGCACACAAACATAATATCTAATACATCCATATGTATAACAAAAAATAGATTCTGGAGTAAAAAATATAATAAATTCCAAAACAACAGTTAAGTCAGCGAGCCAACGATGACTCGCTTTAAGTGGCTGGTTTTGAATCTAGCAAAGCAATTTTCTTGAAAGCATCAAGTCATATCGTTTCACTCGTTCCTTACTTTCAGAAAAATAGAATGCCCCCCAATGTCTCCAGATTTTACTCCATTAAATTTCGTTTTAAACGGTTACTTAAATCCGTTGTTTATAAACTCAGCTTCAGTCCACCGCACAGCGGCAATTAATAGTTCAAGAATTCTGAGCTATTCCGTAGCAAACTTTCCAAAATGTAGTGACAGAATTTGGGAGTAGATTTTGCTATTGCCGAGAGATTAATAGAAATCATTTTGAACATTTAAACTAATATATTGAAATTTGAAATACAATGATTAGTTCAGAACCGAAAAGAGTCGGGGGAGAAATGTTTGCTACTATTGAATAGTATTTTGTAGGAGTTTCTTAATGAAGTATTACAAAGTGGATGTTACCATTTGAAATAATCCTGTTGGGGTACCTAGAGCCTACTGGGTCTACCTTATGAGTCATGATGATTCTCTCTCCATGTTATAGAATACCTGTTTTACTTCTAGAAATATAATCCATTGTACGTTTTCAATTGGACACCCTGCATATTAGCAAACTTATCAATTGGTAATAATTGCCCAAGTATTTTGCAGATAGAGCTGCGTAAGTCAACATTTATGGGAAATTCGACATATACATATATCACAGATGTTAATAATTCTCTAAACGATTATGAAGACAAAGCTGTGCAAGTTAACCTGTACCAGGAATATCACAAATACGATATTGAAGACATGACTAATAGTGATCATAAATTATTATAAGTTATAATTAGTATTGTTGGAGGTTCTTTGGATATTCCGAGAAGGATTTGTCTTTTTTGCATGGCTCGTTGAAGACCGGTTGCACAAGATGTTAGCAAAAACTTCAACACCTCTAAGCACTGGGGTAGTCTTTTTAATGATCTATCTTGTATTATAAGACTCAAAATTTTTGTACAGCGTACCTATTTGTGTATACTGTTAACTAAAAATTTTAAAATTATTAGTGTGTTCCTATAGATCAACTTAACTACGATTGTGGATGATTAGAATTACAAGTTCGCCTTGAAAAGGCGGAATTATTACGAGATCATTTTAACGAAATAGAAATTTAAATTAAGGAAGGTGTTAATGAAGATGAAACGAATTTGAAATGCGAAAAACGGGAAGCTTGCATATTTTAAGCAATTTCATGTGGTAACGCTGTCATTTCAAGTAAAAATATTTCTAGTTCGTCTACATAAAGTACTTCCAAATTATATACTGTGGACCCTCAGTTCTCGAACTTAATCCGTTCCAGAAGGATATTCTAGAACCGAGTTGTTCAAGAACCGTAACTATTTTTCCCATAGTATATAATGTAAATTGGATTAATCCGTTCCAGACCCCAATTTAATAACAATTTAAAACTTTATTTCTACTGTAGAGAGCTAATCGTATACACTGTAAATGGAGTTGAGGGATGGAAATATGTTAATTGAAAGGACAGTCTTCTGAGGTTCTTTCTCTCTTTTGCCGCACTAAGAACCTGTCCAATGAGGAAGTGACCTATGGCACTTACATACAACATGTTTAGGCCCTCTTTGCTAGTGCTCTGTTGGGTTGCTATTTCTCCACCAAAACTTTGTAATTTTTCGTTCATTTATTTCTCGTCGATTGTTTGAGATCCGAGTCTTCCGTGCTGCAACCGAGTAAAAACAAAAAATGTGTTTGATAACCGAATTTATCTTTAAATACTTTTTTTTGTTAGGAGGGGAAATGCATCATGCACAACCGGCGCTTTTCTATGTCCAGGTAGTGCCGGACTTTAACCAGCTAATACCCTTCCTCGGTTCCATGGTTCATAGTGGGACCACCTTTCGGTATTATTTCCCTGAGATCCATTTCCTGTTTTCTTTATCTACTTCTTCTTGCGGCTTCCTTTTCCCTTAATATCTTGCTTATTATCGTCTCGATAGTCTTCCATTTTGCGTTGTTGTCTAGCATGTACTCTATTATATTATCCGCCGTCAGTTTTGCATCGAATGTGTTGGTTGCCTCCTGTCTTGTTGCGTTCCACCTGGTGCAGTACAGTATAGTATGTTCGGGTGTGTCTATCTGTCCGCAGTACGTGCAGCCCTCGCTGCGAATTTTTTTAAATATGTAGAGACACGTGTTAAAGCAGCCGTGGTCGGTCAGGAACTAGGTTAAATAATACCCCGTTTTTCCGTGTTGTCTGATCACCCATGATGTTACTTTTGGTATGAGTCTCTTTGTCCATCCTGCGGTTTCGCTCTGTTGCACCCACTTTTCTTCCCATTTTTGCAGAGTTGCTGCTCTTGCGATATTTTTTGTTCTTCTTTGTTTGCGTGCTTTACTACGTTCGTTCTACGGCTAACAGGTGAATTTGTATACTGCCTGTTACTACTTGAATGGCTCTTGTAGAGGCAGTCCTGTATGCACACGCCAGTCTTATAGCCACCTTTCTCTGTGTTCTCTCGGGAATGTTTCTGTATTTTCCCTTAGTTGTCCACTCGTTCCACGCAGCTGCTCCGTATAATATCATGGAATATATCATGCTTCTTATGATTTTCCTCTTTGCTTCTCTCGGTCCTCCGATTTCTGGCATCAAGCAGCCCAGTGCATTTCCTGTTCTGTCCGCCTTCTCCGTTACTCCTTTGATGTGCGCTCCCATATTCATATCGTGTATGAATGTAATGCCCAGGTATTTGTGACAGGTTTTACTGTTTATTTTCGTATCTCCTACTTTGAAGTTGATATTTTTCAGTGTCCTTCTTCCCGCTAGAATAACCGCTTCTGTTTTATGAGGGGCTAGTTCTAGTCCTCTTTTTCCCATCCATTTTACGATCCTGCCGACCGCACAATCTATATCTTCTTCCGTAGAGACTGTATCCTCTCCGTAGACCACCAACGCCAAATTGTCGGTATATCCGATTAGCTAGATGTTTTGAGGCATCTGCTGTCTCAGCACTCCGTCGTAGTACATACTCCAAAGAGTTGGACTGAGCATCTATCCCTGGGGGACTCCGCAAGTCATGTTCAGCCTATGGTTTTCTCCGATGAGGATATCCCTGTTTTCTAGATAGCTGCATATTAGCTTTATTATATACGGAGACACCTGCTTTCTCACGTAGTTCCTTAATTATGCCATTCCATGTAGCCGAGTTGCATGGGTTTCTTACATCCAGGATGACCAACGCCTCGAATTTTTGGTTTGCTTTGTCCTTTTTTCCCTTACAATGCCTTGCACTCGTTGTATAGCGTCTAGCATGGAGGGGCCTTTTCTGAAACCATATTGTAATTGAGCAGGGCCATCGTTTTTTCATTGTTTTCGGTCAGGCGCTTCTTTATTACCTGCTTGTATAGTTTATAGTAGTATAGGTGCGTCTAGTAGGCACAATGACCTGTAGGCCTTCTTTCCTCCCGGTTTATTGGGTTTCTCGATGAGTGTGCGTCTGCCTTCTTTCATTCTGTTCGAATTGTTCCATCTTTAATAAGCTTATCTATAGGTGTCCTGAGTATATCGGAGTTCTGCTCCGTTATTATTTTTATGACTTCAGGTGGTATCCCAGCTGGACCCGCGGCCTTGCCAGTCTTTATACGTTTTCCTGCTTCTCTTATTTCTTCTGTGTGACACTGGATATTTCTTCTTTTACTACATCTACCTTTGGCCATATCCCCTTTGGGTGGCCCGGAAAAAGGTCTTTTGCAACCAAAACGTGCTCATCGTCGGCCAGAGTAATCGGGGTGCGTAATTCTGTTTTTCCCATAACGATCTAGTAGCCTGCACCCTATGGGGCGGTTTCTATTTCACCACAGAGTGTGGTTCTTTATCGCCTACTTAATTTGTGTACGTCGCTCTCCGTATCTTTATTGCAGTTCGATTTTCCTGTCTTGGCTTACGTTATCTTTAGTATTTTTTCTTTTAAGCTTTGTTTTTGCTCTAACGCAGCTACATCGTATCTTTGCAATTTCGTCGTTCCACTATACAAGCCGGTGTCTCCTTTTTAACACGCTTTTGCATACATCGACTATGTTACCCATTAGTTCCTTTATTGTGTGCCTGTAGGACCTCTGTTAGTCGTCTCCTCTGTTTGTGTGACTATCAGTCGCGCCGATTCTTTCTTGTATACCCAACCTTTTCTGTATGTCTGTATTTCATTCTCCACTATCGTTCCTGTAATTCTAATGATTATATTTTTATGATAAATAAGGTATTCCTCGTCGCTCACGTGCCATTTTTATATGTTACTGGCCAACCTTGTTGTGCATATAGTAACATCTATATACGAAGTTCCCCCATTTCTATCAAAATTTGGTGTATTACCACTGTTTAATGTCACAAGGTCATATCCGCTCACTCACTCTGCGTGCTTCCTTGTGGTCTTCTACCACAGAGAACCAAAAGTCCAGTGGACTGCAATATTTTTCAAAACTGCCTTAACGAAACTATTAAGAAAACGGCAACAAAGGTACAGCCGATGTTGAAAACTTCTATCATTTAAAACAGTCCTTGTCAGGTAAAGCCGCTCAAGTAATTCAGGCCCTGGAAATGTCGGAAGATAATAATAAATTGCTTGTATATTGTTAGTCTATAGTTATCAAAATAATTACGTATTCGTGTGTAAAGAAATTAATTAAGGTTCCAAGCCTTTCAAAAGAATTGGAGGAGGGAACTAAACAATTAGGGCATATTTTAGCAAAAGGTGTAGGCGGTTTAAAAGGTTTATGTCAGACTGTCGAGCAGTGGGATGCTTTAGTAATTTATATGATATCAGGAATACTGGGTTGTAAAACTAGATGCGACTGGGAGGAAACGTTGATATCTGATGAGTTACCCAAAACAGAAATACTTTAGATTTCCTTCGTGCTCGATTATAGCTATAACAAAGAATGGGAACCAGCAAATATTCATCCCGTATAAAAGGGTTATTAATAATTTTCCTGTAAGTATATTTTGTAAAGGTGGTCGTGCCGTACATAACTAACTGTCAGAGGCTTCTTCAATTATCGACTACGAGCAGACTAGGTAAAATTGAAAGATTAAAATTGTGCACTAATTATTTCAAATCACATCATGGTAATTTAGTCACCGCTTTGCGAGCTCTAAAAACGCAGTGGACGCCACAATACATTAGGCATTCAGCAATCACTTCCAACAATTGAGAATAATGTGGTAGCGGGAGTACCTTTCTTTGTAGTTCCTGTAATCTGCTAGTAAAGAATGGACAAATTCATCCGTTATGGCCTGCTGTGGGTCCCCGTAATATTATTGCTATGAGTAATACACGTCTTCAATAAATTTGAATAATATGTTGAATGTAGAGGACTTTTAGATTCTGCGAGTTAATCAACTTTTATAACACGTGAGATTTTCAAGCGTCCAAAACCTTCTATTTGTCAGAGGTATTAATCATACAAATTTAAATATTAAAAAAAATTACCCCTGTCAATTAATTTCTTTGTACCATCAGTTATGTGCCACAGCAACGTTATATTGCTATTACTTACATCACGTAAGAAATCAACAAGTGTGTACTCTTCTTCATGTGCGCGCCCACGGTAGAGGATTAATGTCAGGTACATGACAATCGTATAAACTGAGAGTATGAAATGAGACAGCAGTTTCAAACAATTTTATTATTGTTCATTTATGCAGGACAAAACATGTTAAAAATAAAAGGTCGTTGCATGACCTGTTGAGAACTGTTGTGACATTTGTTTATACCAGGTAATAACTTCAGGTACTGAAATAAAAGGCATCTATTTCTAATACCAGGTTATAAGCCAATCAGCAGTAAACATGTAGACAGAATTCTGTATTTCAATATTTCATTGTGAGACGTACGGTCGTATACCTGCTTAAAACCTTTCACATACCTTAGAAGGAGATACAACTTATAGGTATGTGTTTACTACAGCTACTGCGGTATCCTTTACCTATGAAACTACATGAAAAATAGTATATATAGCTGTCGTGTATTCCAATGTAGGATTACTTACTAGTCAACTGACAGAGCCACGTATTGGAGTGCGCGGAGTTAAGAGGTTTAAACCTTCAGATCTTACAAATAAATTTTAGCAAATAGTTTAATATTAAGCTTACTCTGCAAACCCTAGCCAGACTCATAACCGGAATAAAAAGCCATGGAAAAAAAAGCCACGGAAAAAAAATCCAGGAAAAAAAAGCCATGGAAAGAAAAGCCAACGGAAAAAAAAGCCAAGGAAGAAAAAGCCAAACTAAAAATAAAGGTGCAACTCGATATTATAAAATCAACTTTTTGAAGAAAAAAAAAACTTAATAATAATAATAATACTTAATCATTATTGTAGTATAATGGTAATTTCAGATTAGTTTAACATCTTTTGGTTACGACATAAACTTGAAAAAGCCTGCTTATTGCTTAATCTTAACATTGAATATTTTAAAATAAAATAAAAATAAAATATTCAATGATCTTAATAAACATGGCTGTGTATCTCTATCTTCAGAAATGAGTTAAGTATGTAGGTACTAATCTTAAGCCCTTACCCGATTCCTAAAATTAAAACATGTTTTCTTTGCCTTCAATAACCATTTCAAATGGTGCTTCTTAAGAAGGTAATTAAGTGTAACTTAAAAGTAATCCTACCCTACAAAATCATTAATACAGCAGTTTCTTAGAATTATTTACCAATTTAGTTGAAAAAATTTTGTAATGTAACAAATTCCTAAAAAGTTAGTTAAAACTAAATATAAATTACAAATATGAGAAAATCGGATTGTTTTCTGTAAATTATCCTGATTAAGTATCGTTATTATTATTAAATATTTTAATTCTCTTAAAAAGTGGATTTTATAATATTAAGTTTTACTTTTATTATAGTTTGGCTTTTTATTCCTTGGCTTTTTTTTCCGTTGGCTTTTTTTTCCATGGCTTTTTTTTCCTGGATTTTTTTTCCGTGGCTTTTTTTTCCATGGCTTTTTATTCCTAGATTCAGCCAGACTACGTTGATTAATAATGCAGAGTGTGTTCGTAGGAGGGATCCTGTACATGTCTAGTCTTACATCCATATAAATGCGTCTAATGGTTAATACTGATTGCTGTAACTCATTCATTCAAATTCAATAAAAATTAAATCTCGATATGACACTTACCACAAAGAACTAAATTATATTTTAAATATAAATACAGTGAATATTTCCACTTAAATAAAACAATATTGCTAAATGGTCAACGCCGGTACTACCACATATTGAAGAAAATAGTCTTGCTATTAAAGGCCTTGTTTTTGTATAATTTACAGCAGAAATTACAATAGATAATACGAACTTTTAAGCTCTGAGCTGATTTCCTTCGAAGGGAGTGATTCGCTGTGTAACATGCTACGGTGCCAAGTGGCATTTGAATTATTTTTACATATACGTGCTTGGAGACCATCATACTTTCCTGCCAACGCCGGTACCCCATCAGTACAAACACCAACAAAGTTATTTCAATCCAACCTAGAGTTTACTATATAATCATCAAATTTGAAATAGATCCGCACCTATAGTTCTTTTCTGAATTTATTTGCAGTAGAAGTAAGTCCTCGCTATACAGATACATTGTCGCAGTAACGAATGTAGACTATCAATTGTGCATCTTCGATAATATCCGTTGCTTCGCCTAGCTGAATAGCAAATAATTTGTTTATAAGTTTCGAAAGAACCAGCTCCTGCAGATCTCCTGATATCAATACGCCTACTAATAATATTATTTGACACTGGTATTTTCTGAATCCTTTTAGCGTAACTATCTCCAAGCATTGTCGCGACCATGTCAACGGTAGCAGGAAGAATAAGAGTTTGCGCAATAGTGTGAGTTTTCTTGCTCTTCTTAAGGCAACTACAAAACTGTATTATAGGCCAATTTCTGATTCCTAGCTTTTCCAACTTCTTCACAAAGAAATCGCGAGATTTATTTTCATGATTTGTTTGCAAATGCCGCTTTAGTTTATTTGGTGTCAGCAGCCAAAATATTTAATCATATTACACACTGTGGTAACTCTTCACCATTAACGACAGTATTTATAAAATCAATATTCAAATACTCGTCACAATATTTCCTAGTTTTTGGTTTGGGTGTGCTGGCACCTTCTTTATCTGCAGACGCAGATGTACTTGCAAGCTCAAAATTACGTTTAGACCCGATTAAATATTGTTCCATGCTTCCAAGTCATTCAGGTGCAATAGAACACAAACGAAAAATTACGTGTCGTTTACTCGCTGCTACGCTTACTATTAAACTAACCTGACTTAACACGCATAACGAGTTTATACGTTCTATCCCCACTGTCACAATTTCTGGACCATTCTACAGAGCTCGGGAAAGTTCAAGATTCCGTTCTGCTAAAAGTTTGGTAAACGCTGCGTTAGAAAACAAATCTCAACTTAAAAAATAGTATTAGAGTAATTCTTTAAAGGAATACGATTCACGTCGTGACAGAAGACAAAAAACGTTATTTAATGTTTACCTCATCGCTATGTTATAAAATCTTATAAGCAATTTTCGCTGGTTCGTCTATAATTTAAAATGGAATTTCTTTGTTATGTTACACTACAAGTAAGTGCCACAATACAAAATGGTTTTTTTCATATCGTTCATAGATTTTATTATTTTTAACTATCTTAATTTTCCTAACATTCATTTTCAAACCCTTAACCGTACAACCATCATGTAATGAATTCTTTTTAAGAAAATGACATGAGTACTACTTCTTCGCCGAGGTATTATAAGCCCTGGAATGCACTCTTTATCCCCTAAAAAGGTGACTATTTATTAAATTTCCTATTTCGTTTCCTGTTTATATAAATTTAGTTAAAACATCCTTTTCGTTCCACTGTTAGGCACCGTCCTCTTCTGTGTTACGTGTTTCAGCGCTAAGATAGAAACATAGCGCAGCTACAGTTAAATGTCGCAACCGAACGAAATAAATTTTAGGGAAGGCTTTTAACATTAAGATCCCACGCTTGTCAATGGAATTGGGAAATTCTCTATGACGGGTTACAGCACAAGATCTTTATACGCTACGTGGTAATGCTGGGGGCTGGCACCCAAACCGTTACCGACGTCTTGTCCAGAAAGCGAGCTCTCTGCTCGCTGAGCTAGAACTACAGGCTCGTAGGTATTACAAAACCTTAAATACAGTTTCCAGCTCCTGAATAGTGTAAATGTCAATAAATATTATGTTTTGTCTCTCATTTAAAGAGTTGTTTAATATCACCTTCCAGAGCGTATCATCGCATTACAAAAATTGTCAAATGCTAGTGTTGATAGCTTGTTATGGTTGTGAACTCTTGCAACACTGAAGTAACGCTACAAAAATTTCAAGTATGAAAAAGTCCAAGCAGCGAAACGATTTACCTCTACAATGCAATATCCTTCTGTTTTTTTGTATTATCCGTTAATCTTGTACAAAATTTTAAATTTATTTAAATTTGAGATTTCCCTAATGGATGTATTAATACCATTATAACTTTGAGCTCGCAACTTCAACTATAATTGTATAACAGCGTATTTAAAGCTAAAATGAAATTATTAAACCAAAAAAATGTAATTAATTCTCCCTTGGTGTCTATCAGCGATTCTCTCTATTTGTTTGTTCGATTCGGAATGTTGTAGTCGCACATATCTTATCATATTTGTTATTTTTAAGAGTAGTTGCCCGGGGCGTAGTCAACGGGTTCAGCTAGTTTTAATATAAGAAGCTACGTTTGCAGCTAACATCCGCAGATTGTTACAAAAAATCGTCACACTAGTCCCCACAGGGGTAACGACAGGACAAAAAGCAAAACTTTTCGTAAGAGACCTGAAACGTCGAATTATTCCCCACGGGTAACTCACTGCAACGTTTCGGTATGTTCACCACGGCTAACTCGTCAGCGAAACGGGTGTGGGTGAATCGACAACAAAATTTTCAAAAGGGCGCCAAAACCCTTCACCAATTGTCGTGCAGCGATTTTCGTGACCTACCTTAACAGATACAACTAAGGGTAAACTCTTACCACGAAGAACAAAACTTACGGGTTTCAACATACAAACAAGAACTCAATAAAACACCAAAGTGAAGTGAATGCTGTAAATGAAGCTTCTATATTCATGAATGTAACATAATAAAAATTTTCATGAACAACTGTTTAATTAAAAATAAATCAACAGTAAATGTAATAATAATAAGGTTAAATCAAACTTTGTACACCCTGTATATCAGCCATGCTAAATATAAACAGCGAAGTTACAAGTTGGTGGCACAATCTATATATGAGTGCTCGTAAAATTTTAAGTTGAAGCCCAAATTGTTAAAAATTATTCATAACGTAAATACGGTCCTGTATGAGAAATAGTAGAGAGCAATAAATAGCCAAATGATAAACTCATATTTCTGACTCAACTTAGTGAATGCCTAAAATTCTGTAATTATCAGTTAAGCTGCATAAAACACAAATAAAATGCATAAGTGAGTAAACCAGACTTGAGGTAAGACCATAATTTATAACTGACTCAAAATTAGTCAACAGATTAATTGGGCAAATACAGAAAATGCAAAAATGCTGAAGTACCTTACAATATTAGAATATATGGTTTAGACAACAGGTCAAAATAATTCGAGAAAACTCGAATTATGGGAAAGTTCCAAGGCGAATGAAGTTTGACAGGGAAGGCAATTTAGTGGACGTAACCCCTATCTGAAAATAAATTGATCTAATAATTCACAAAGCTAAATTAATAATAATTAAAGTCCGAATACGAGTATCCGGAAGCTGGTGATATGACGCAAAGCCTGGCGTTAAATCAGCTTAACCAACGCGTAAAATGTAAACGGTAGCACAGAACCGAATCGTTTATCGCTATTAATCAATCCGCATAATTGTCTTATAATACAAGGAAGTTTACTGCTCAACAAATGAAGTTGCCGATTGTCTAAATTGTAACAGTCACGTAGCCGTGAAAATAGACACAGCCACAACTGACTGCGGTATGAAGTTATTGTGCACAAAAAGTTTTGTTTACTAATGGAATGACAGCATAATCTTAATCAACTATCAGAGTGCCGTTAGTAAAAATTAAACTGAATGCACCTACTGAAGGTAAGTGATCAGTCGCAAATGCATATTAAAGTTCAAAACGGTTGATAATACCAAAAAGTTAAAAATACAAAATATACACAGTATTGGCTTCCCAGTTGATTGTGGTATATGCCGAGATTGATTTAACGGGCGCCCGAACTTCCGGCATATGGTAGCACGAAGATAAAGAACAAACAGAAAAAAAATATTGGGAACTCAAACAATTCGTCGCCCGCTGGCTGGTAGCTGCAGTCTTCAGAACACGATTATGAAGTAATAATATAAATAATATTAAAATTTAGTATTTTGAAATTGAGTTCGTAACAATATTGCTAATACTTTTTTTTTAGAATTTATTTATGGCTTACTTTGTCGCTTTTGCTGTCTGCAGGAATACAACAAAGCACAAAGGGTAGTAATAAGATTCAATTATCGTGCATCAGCAGCAGTTGCTTCATAACGTATTTCTTTAAATATCTAAAAAGATTATTTATTCTATTAAACTTGACTGCTTTCACAATGCTGGAAATGTAAACACTGATTAATTGCTCCAGAGACTTAAACTTGTATTAGTTCCCACATGCATTGTCAGATACGTTAGATGAGTAATTAGTCTTCCAGTTTAGAGAACCTTTAGTTGTCTAAGCAATAGCAGCTCCACTAACCTAAAATCTACACGTTGACAAACACTTAGTTCGCAACTTTTTAAGAAGTATAGAGAAAGTTTTTTCAGTTAAAAATAATAGTCGCGTATGGAAGTCACGTCTCGTTAATACCAACTTAAAGGAAACGTCAGAAGTTTTAGCAACTTTTAGGAAAACACAGCATATGCTGACCCAAAACTAATCAAGTTTGAAGTTGCAGTATATTTTTTCTATTAGATTTTATGGTTTCTAATTACATTTTGCGCCGTCAAGGCAATTTCTGAAACGCCTTCTCAGCAACAAACTGGTGCAAACAATTAATGCTTTAGATGCCCAGCGCAGAGGGTTGACATTAAATTCGGAAGTTTTAGACTTTTATAAGCGAAGTGCGAAATTGGATTGGGTAGTAATTGGAAGAAAAGGAGATTTTTTACGATTGAAAATATAAATTTTAAGAAGCGGGATGCTGCTTAATTAGACTGAAGAAGTTATAACAGCTTCTAGCTTTTTTTAGCTTGATAGTTACATTAAAGAAAGAACGTCTTGCAGCTGTTAATAGGCACTTTTGTAAAGTTGTTTTCATTAACAAACAGTAAATAATGCCAGAAATAGGTTTTACGATTTAGCTAAACGCTGCTTAATTTGCTTTTATGTTTACAAATTTCCCAACTACAGTTTATCTTTAGTGAGACCTATAAATCGCGGAGGTAAATCGTGAAAACGAAGAAGGTTGATTGAGTAACCTAGGCTTATGTTAAAAGTAGGAAAATTATGTTTTCTATTTTATTACAGATCTAAATAATGTTAGCACTGAAACTGTTTTAGTTGATAATTATACATGTTACAACTAACTTTAGATGTATTAAATGTGGGATGCGAACGTGCCAGTAGCAAGATTTCACTAATTCTACGTCGAATTCGGTTTCGGTTCGTTACTCTGTGATGGGCGAAATTGGAATTCTTGGTCATTGAGGCTTACACTGGCCGATCTTCGGTTTCTTTGGTGAAAGTTTGAATGTGTCTGGCCCCAGGAAGTTGCTCGAATGAACTTTTCTTTGATATATTTCATGTTCGTAAATTAGGTTGAAGACAAAACCGTTTTGTGGGTTTTAACATGGCGTCCTAATAGTAAACGCATTAAACAATATTTTCCAAGTACAAGGAAGAACTACAAAATGCTTCCAATTTAAAAACCTAAAATTAACTTTTAAATGAATGCCTGGCTGCATTAGATACTGTTTTGCGTGATTACCATTATAAAAAGCGATAATACATTAGGGATATGTAAAGAAATAAGGAATCGAAAGAGAAAAAATATAGATTAAGGTAGTCATTTTTAAACGCTTAGTAAAGGATACCAGATGTTATTATAAAAAAATAAAGTATTATTATCTCATGGCACTTTTCTACATAGAATTTTGCCACAATAACCACAATATTATGTAACCGTTAAGTGGTTATATTACAAAACTTTCCTAATGGGGAGCTTTAACTGCGAATTGACAATAACGTAGAATTATGCCTCATCTAAGGCGCCAATGGATATTCAGCAAGGAATGTTTCCTTAACGAACCCTTCCGCGTTTTGGGAACATCAACTGTCAAAAGTTTACGTAAACCGTCTGCATACCATTGAGAAGCTAAAAAGCAACGTACGAAGTAATTGGTTACAATGTGTTATTAACACTTCCAGAAAGTAGATAGTTTAATGTAAAACTTGTCTGACGTACGGGTTTAGTGGTTTAGGCAGTGCTATGTAAGAAATACTAGTCTACGGTGAAGCGGGTTTACTGTTCTTTTATGTAATTAAGAAATAAAATATATGTCATATTACATTGAAATATCGGTAACGGACAGAACTAAAATAGAATGTTGTCTTTTGATTTTGCCACTTGCCGCGAAGTCTTTTTTTTCTCATTCATTCATACTACCGCCCCCCCCCCCGGAACCGCTTTCGCATTACTTTAGGGGGTGCGGGCGTCTCTTATACACTAACGATTCATGCAGCATGCACCCTAAACTTAACTAACTGAAATGCGGTCGCCCCAGCTGAGATTCGAAACCACAGCGGCACGAGCGCAATTCAGTGTGACCTCGAGTGGCAACGCGTTGCTGCGCTAGACCACCGAGGTCCCTTGGCCGCAAAGTCTATGAAGATTTCTTCTTCCGCAGTTGGGAGGCTTTCGGGAGTATTTTGAAATGGGTCCCTAACGCACTCCTAACTTGCTACTGAGTTGTTAGTAAGAAAATATTTTTTAAAATTCTTTGCCAGCATGGCTAAATGATTTTCAATGGTTACAAAAACAACTTTCACATGTTGTTCTTCAGCCTTGTAAGTTTTATTACATTCATCCACATTAGCAAACATTTCTAGGTTTTTTTGCTTTACATTTCTGCGCCACAATTCCAATTTTCTACAAAAAGCATTAACTTTATCACTCGTATCCAACATATGTGTGTTTGCTCCTTGGAGGTCAAGATTCAAGGTATTTAATTTCTCGAATGTGTCGACCAAGTAGCTCAATTTCATCACAAATAGATCATCTCGAAGCTTCTTGGGATCCGGTCGGTTTTCCTCTTCTAGAAAAACGGCGATTTCATCTCTTAATTCATAAACTGGTTGCAAAAATTTCTCACATGATAACCATCTTGCCTCGCAATAAAATAGTAACGCTGAATCTACTGCACCCATGTCTTTACAAAGTGCAGAAAAGTTTCTTGATTTTAGGTTCATTTTTATATAATTTACTATGGTTACAACCATCGTTAGCACAATATTCAGACCAGGACTTATTTACTTGGAAGCCAGAGCTTCTCTGTGGATCCCGCAATGTGTCCAGACACACTGCGGAGATTTTTGTTCCACAAGTGCTTGTATACTTTGGAATCTTCCAGACATTGTATGAGCACCATCGGTGCATATTCCGACCCAATTTTTCCAGTCTATGTTTGCCTCGCTTCCAATATTTTTTAAGATAGCGAATAATGCAAGTGCTGTTGCTTTGAGTTCTATTGGTTTGCAGAAAAGTAGTTCTTCTATTGCTGACATACCATCACAGATTCGAACATATGCAATTAAATAAGCATCTTTATTGCTATCTGTTGCCTCACCAAACTGAATTGAAAACAATTTGTCATGCAACTCCCCGAAAAGCTAATGCTATACATCTTCAGCTATATCACCAATTCGAAGGTAAACAGTATCATTTGATAGAGGTATGGACTGCAATCGTTTGGCAAAATTATCTCCAAACATAGTTTCTACAATCTCAATTCCAGCTGGCAGAATAAGTTCTTCGCCAACGATGTGAGGCTCTTTACATCTGCCTATTTTATATGAAATTTTGTAAGCGGCAAGTAAAGCTATTTCATTCACAGATAAAGCTTTCTAAAAAATGATTCTTGCTTTCCATATGTTCTTAATTTTAATATCCGAAAATTCAGGTTTTCAACCCTACCACTATGTAAAGCTTCAAAATTCTTTCAGCTGTTCTGACTTGCAAAATTTGAGATGCGATTAGTTGTCACCGCGCCATGCGTAAGGGGTCCCACTTTTTTGGTCGTTTTCTCGCTTGGCCATTTAATAATAAATCTCCCTTGTGCCGGAAGATTATTGACTATCTAGTCGGAAATAGGGAGAATAAGCTGGTTGCAAAAAAGTATACAAAACGTGGCAGGACATTTTAAAGAAGAATTAAATAAAAAAGATCACTTAATAGGGACGTGTCTATATAGATGATTTCCTACGCGGTTAAAAGATACATCTTATCATATTTAATAATCTCTATTGAAAGCTTTCAACGCACTAATGACTTTACAAAAAAACTTCAAATTTAGTAATATCACAATGTATATGCAGGATGTTTGTAAAAGGTTAGCAAAATATTCTGATTTGAACCACTCTCCTCAAGAAAATCTCAGAAAACGGTGCAAATGTATAGGATCTTACAACACGAATACGTTTTTGTTGAATTTCTTGTTGAACGGTGACGAAGATTGTTCTTCCAAAAAAATACACAATTATTCGGATCCTCCGCCCATTTTGGTCTTCTTGGGGCAAGCTATAGCAAATTTGATTAGAGAATCGGTTTTTTCACCAAAATTTTATTCAATTTTCCAAATTTCATAACTGTAGCTCCAACAGTTCACAGATTATTCCAAAAAGAACCATCATCAGTGATGCACCTTTTGAAAAGTTGTATCTCTCTTAGGAATCGTTTTTGACCCATATTAATAGGAAGTATTTTGTTTATTTTCACGAAAGGAATCAACACATTTGGTACCTTTTAAAAACACCCTGTATAAAGCAAAATAAAGAAAATTATTTTATTATCAGTATAATAGACATTGGGAGAAATATTAGTTATGGAGGTAAAACATAACTAATCATACATTATTTAGAGAATGTATACACATATATCTGCAGAGGCTTAAACAAACAAAAATTAAGCAAATCGTTGTAAAATATATAAATTAAATATAGTATGCATAGCAAAAAATCAACTTTTAAAATGAAAATGCCATTTGGTTTAAAGGATTATATAGATGCCTTATAAAAAGTGAACGATATATACATTTTTAATGTAAAATTAGTCAAAATTCGAACATTAACGTTTAATATTGACATCTGGAAATATATTTCAACTTTTAAGTAGAAATTACGATTTTAATATCGTAAGTTCGAGTTTAAAGTCCAATTGACGAGATTGATATCAAAATATGCTTCATAACCTTCCTTGGGAATACAATTTAGCTTATATTTTTCTATTAATCCTTTTTATAATATTATAAATACAACTTTTATTATTTTTTTTTATAAGATTTAAAGAATACTCAATTAATCTTTGGCTAATGCTTTTAGAAAGGTGAATTAAATTTATTATCAGAAAACGTAAATACCAAGCTAGAAAATAGTTTTAAAAATATTGATAACTTACATATTCAAGGAAATTTAATTGAAGGATGCGGAAAATAGTAGTCATTTGGTAACTATTAAATAAAATAATAAAATGTCAAATAAAATGATGTTGTTGCTTCTCTTTGACGGTAAAACATGTGTAATACTTAAATATTAAAAGGTAGTTTAAAATATTGTCTCCTCAACTGCAGAAATCCGGTACCATTATTCCGCAGAAATGAGAGGAACCATCATCGTTATTCCAGTTTTAAAAATCGAGACTGAATATCAGAATGCTTTCTATTTACTTTTAAAGGTAAATTAACACAGTTTCCACATAATCGTGTTCTAGCTTCTCTGTGACGGCAAAACATGTGTAACAATTCAATATTAATAGGTAATTTAAAATATTGTCTCCTCAACTGCTGAAATCCGGAACCGTTGCTTCGCAGAAATGACAAGAACCATCATCATTATTCCAGTATTAAACATTGGGACTGAATATCAGCATGTTTTTTATCTTTTTCTTTAACTTAAAGGAAAAATTATTTTTTTTTACTATACAGCACTAGCAATAGCCAACAAGAGCAACACAGTTTCCATTTTTATGCAAAGTATTTTGGATAATATGGAAAATAGAAAAACTTTTAGCAGTTTTCTAGCGGTTCAGGAATTGATTACTATCTGGGAATAATATTTTCTGAAATGGTTTAGAAATCTCGTTTGCTTGTTATATATTCAAATAAATTTAATTCAAACGGTAACCTGGAAAATAACAGTCATGGGTAACCACTAATTAAAATAATAAAATGTGATACAAAATCTTGTTCTTGGTTCTCGTTGCCGGTACAACTGTGTAAGAATTAAATATTAAAATATGATTTAAAATACTGTGCCAAAATTGCTGAAACCCGGAATCATTGTTTCGCAGAAACGACAGGAATGTTTACTTTAAAAAGTAAAAATGAATTTCTTTTACTACATGACGCTAACAATAACCAATAACAGTAACCCATTTTTCATTTTTAGTCGAAGTATTCTCTAGATGTAATAATATTTAAAAAACATTATTTTCCAATGATATTGCTTTTAATTCGGAACACAAGGAAGCTCTATAAGCTAAATATTTACAAATAAAGCATAACAGAAGGTTCATATCGAACAATGCATTTGTAGTGTTCATTATAAAGGCGCATCTAATTAAATTTTAGTTCTTTTAATTAAGCTTTTTGGACAAAATAAATAATGACAACGGAGATCTACAAACAATAAAAGACAATTAATTTTGAAAAAACGAGTACAGGCAGTAGATTCTCCATTAGCAAGCTTACGAAAAATGTGTGCTAATTTTAAAGATGGGATTTTGTATTAATTACTGCATTCAAGTAGCTTCATTTGTAGGTATGTAATATGGACGGTCCAATTAATGGTACTAATCACAACTCTACATCAATGTACTACATTCTTAGCGTTTCATGGTGTTTTCTAATTAAAATTACTCCTATTATTTTCATTATTTGAATGATATTAAGAAAAGTGTGAAATTAACCACTATTCTCAAATATTGTTATAAAAAGATTTCCTTTTCGAGTTTCAGCATTTTATATGAAAAACAAATAAGTAGAATTTTGTAGTGTAATACATAAAAAAAATACTATTATTTGCTTAGGTACATGTTTTTTTATTGTTTTTGTGTGTGTCACACCAGCAACACTTAAATATTTGGGACTGTAGTTAGACATTAAGAGAAATCACAAACTGGAGATAAACAGCAGAATCGTGAGTGCATCAATGATGTACCACAGCCTTACAGTAAGTTTTCTAGGAAAGAAAGAAGTCTGGATAAAAACGAAAATGAGGATTTATAAATCAGTATTTATACCTATTTTAACTTTTGGATGTGAAAGTTGGTTCATAACGAGGAGACTCAAGAGCAATATACAAACTATGGAGATGCAGTATATAAGGAGAATGTTAGGAGTCACAAGAAGAGATCGCTTTAGAAATGACAGCATAAGAGAGCCGCTAAAAATGCAACAGTATTAAAGCGGATAGAGGACTGCCAATTACGATGGTATGGACACCTTAAGCGAATGAACGAGAGAGATTAGTAAAAAGAGTGGGAAGCTAGAAGAAAAAAAGAAACATAGAGGAAGACCAAAGACAACATGGAATAAAAATATAGAAAAGCTAAAAGAAGACAGGGGGCTCACGAAAGCTCAAGCATCAGTTATGGCGAAGAACAAGAAAAAGTGGCGCAAATTAATTTATAGTGATAGAAAATTGTGAACATGATTTGTATAATATTATGTATGAAATGTAAAAATACGAAATGTATAGCCTTACATCTTAGGGTAAAAAGGCTTTTGATTTTATATATATATATATATATAACAGTAAGTAAATAAAACGCACGGTATAAACACAAAACACCTTTAATTAATTAAATGTAAAAGTAACTAATGCTCTACACTGGCAGTAAACCAGCCTCGGAGACAGCTTGCCCGTACGCCACCAAAGCTACATACAGAATATCTAACTAAAAACTATTACTAAGAATAACACCAATAAACAATACTAATAAACATTTCAATATTTCGGGCAAACCGTCTCGTAGACCATTAAGGCGTAATTTACGATGTACCGGCCCATTAGGCTGCTGTAACCTAATACGTTCCTGGACTTCATCGTTCAGAGTGTTGATTGCGCTAACACGGCCAATCCTGAACTGTTTTTCGTTCTCGAAAAACCATTGCTCTGCTAAACAAAAATAAAAGCTGTACGACTAATGCTTCGTCGTACAAACACTAATTAGCAATTTCATGTAACAAGTCACAGCATTTCAGATCATACAGGCAATGCTCAGAGGACACATATCTCCCATTACACATTTGCTTCAATCCAACAACATGGTACTCAGAGGCCATCAACCTTGTCACTCCGCAATGCTCAGCGGTCTCTCACTAGACTTGTCATTCGGCAGTGCTCAGGGGGTACTATAGGCTTGTTACCCAACAACATCAACAGCAGTCACTTTTGTCAAGCTTTCACAACAATTCAAACAGAAAAAGGCAACCAGACTCTAATAAACACACGCTAATACGTGCCACTTACCAAACAAAATTTCAAGGAGACGGCGAAAACAGAAAGTATGCATGCCGAGGTCAAACAGTGGGTAGTGGACTTAGGACATCGGTGTCGTTTAAGTCAACATCACTGTCGTCAGGTGCGGGCAATGGATCTGGCCATAGACGGAGACAGTCCTTTGGGAAGACGTATCGGCGACCCGAAGAATTCTGTAATTCGTACCGCTCATTCGGCAGAAGTTTTGTAATTTTCACAGGTCCAAGTAAAGGTAGATCTAGTTTTTTAATGCCAAGTTGTGTTTGTGTGCGCATAACATAGTCTCCAACTTGGAAATCAGGACCAGAAATGCGTGTGGCATCAAAACGTTTTTTCTGAATATCTGCGGAGCTCATCATTCGCTTGTATGCAAGGTTTCGATCAGCAAATAAATCAGAGGCATTAGAAACCTCAGGCAACTGACTTAAAACTTGTTGCAGATTACTATTGGCAATATTCAGGCCCGTCAGCAAGTAAAGAGGGGAAAAGCCAGTAGTTCTTTGTACGGTAGTATTCAGTGTTAATTGTACTTTGTGTAGCACGCTCGACCATTCTGACTTCACACTTTCAATGGTTAACATATCAACTACGGTGCGCACATACCGTTCAACCTGACCATTAGCGCGTGGAGCACCAGTAGCTATCATGTGGTGTTCAACATGTAGCTCTTTAAACAAGCGGCCTAAAGGTGCACTACGGAAATTGGATGCTCGGTCTGTAATAACCAAAGAAGGTGTGCCAAATGTACACAAATGGTTGCGGCACACTCTAATTGTTTCTGTCGCGGTTAAGTTGTGGATGGGGATCAACTGCAGAAATTTGGTGAAAGCGTCGATGATTAAAAAGATGTAGCGAAAACCATCAGATTCAGGGGGGAATGGGCCAGCTATGTCACAGTGGAGGGTATGAAAGGGCACAGGGGTTTTATCAATAGGATGAAGATAGCCATGCTTTTGTCCAGACAAAGGCTTACTGCTAACGCACACAAGGCAATGTTGAAGGTATTTTCGTACAAAAGCAGCCATTTGGGGAAACCAAAACTTAGCAGTCACCGCAGCCAAGGTTTTATCGTAACCAACGTGACAATTGTCATCGTGGCATAATTTCAAAATGTTGATCCGGCTACCCTTAGGTATAAAAACACGCAGTGAGTTACTTCCAGTCTTTCGGTAAAGAATGCCTTTATTCACGCAATAGTCCTGGGACACAGTAGTACCATTCTGTACTCCTTTAATAAGGTTTTGAGTTTCAGCATTTTTAGCCTGCACAACTTCCACCCAATTAGGGCTATCAATCATACGAACATCGAGTGGGTTTCTACTTAAAAAATCTACGTGAGGAATGTGTTTCCCTTTTCGATATTCCAAAGTAAAAGTGAAATCTTGTAGATACGCCCACCAACGAGCAATTCGCGGAACTAGATGCTTTTTATTCGCAGTGGCCTTAATTGAATTGCAGTCGGTGACAATATTGAAAGGAATGCCCAGCAAATAGGTTCGAAAATATTTAACTGCGTTTACAATGGCTAACGTCTCTAACTCATACGAGTGGTAACGCGATTCTTCTGAGGTGGTTCTACGGCTAAAGTAAGCGACTACCCTTTTTCCATCGGGATAGTGTTGGAATAAGATGGCGCCGTAACCTATTGAGCTAGCATCCGTAAATAGTTCAGAAGGCAACGATGGGTCAAACACTGCAAGTAGCGGATCAGAAGCTAAATGCGAGAGAACATACTGGCGTGCTTCCTCTTGTTCCCGCTTCCAGCACCAGGGCTCTCCTTTTTTTGTTAACTGCGATATACAAGCAGTTCGGGAAGCGAATTCGGGAACAAATTTACGAAAGTAGCTAGCAAGGCCCATGAACTGCCTCACTTGTTTAACTGATGCTGGTATAGGGGAAGATAAAAGTGCTTGAACCTTACTTACGCCAGGGCGTATGCCTTCCGCAGAAATAGAACGGCCCAAATATTCGATTGTTGAGTAAAGGAACTTACATTTTTTTATATTGAGGGAAAATCCAGCAGTAGACAGGGCATCTAAAACTTTTCGAAGAGAACTTAACCCCTCCTCTACTGTCTTAGAAGGTATGAGCACATCGTCAAGATACACTAGAGCGTGAGAATTGCGTAAAGTACCCAAGGCCTTGTTAATAGTGCGCTGGAACACCGCTGGTGCATTGGCCAATCCAAATGGGACACGAAGATACTCATAGTGCCCGTCGGGCGTTACAAAAGCCGTCTTGTGAACGGATTCCGGTGCAATTGGTATTTGATGGAACCCGGAGGCCATGTCAAGGGTGGTGAAGTACCGTCCTTGACCAAGGCGGTCCAATTGATCGTCGATAAGCGGTAGAGGGTACCGATCCTTTACAGTAATCTTATTGAGTGCCCGAAACTCTACACACAAACGATTTGAACCGTCTTTCTTTTTAACAAGCAAGACGGGACTAGCATAAGCGGAAGTGCTCTCACGAATGATATTGTTTTCTAATAATTCACTAATAAGTTCCCCAACTTGTTGCCTTTCGATAAGGGCTAACCGGTATGGGTGGTAATTAACGATCCTATCAGAATTTAGAGTTATGGTCATTTCACCGCAGGTAACACTACCAACTTTATTGCAATGCGTGAACATTCCCGTGTATTCAGAGAGTAAATCCAAAAGCCAGCGACGCTCCTCCTCCGGGAGGGTGCAATCGACATTAAATTCAGTTGGGGAGGTAATCGTGTAAACAGAAGGCTTACAGTGAGTTGATGTCAAACGTATCCCGGACGCATCGGCAATGGCTCGGACATTTCCCGAAGATAGGGCATTCCTACCTATAATAGCATTGTGGGCCATCGCAGTATTGGGCACGACATAGAAATCAAGTTCCAATGTGACATCCTCGCAGGACATAATCAAAGTGGTACGAGCTAACGTATGTGTGGTATTTAACCCTAATCCCCTTAACACGATATAACAGGGTTCCCAATGTGCTCCGACTTCTTTAGCTACTTTCTCAGTTATCAACGAGCAATCGGCACCGGAGTCGATTAAACAGTATACTGGAACCCCTTTCAGCAGTACAAGGGTAAGAGGGGTTATGGGATTCAGGGCACAGAGATTTACGTTGGCTTTAGTGGCTCTCTCTTTAGCCCAGCAGGAAGTTACGTCATGTCCATATCTTCCGCAAAAGGAACAAGTTTTTAAAGGGGTTAAGGGTGGCACTTCACGTCGTTTCAGTGCCACGAGATCGTCGCGAGTGCGTTCATTACCAACAAGGCATTGAGATTGAAAATGACCCACTTTTCCACACCGGAAACAGACTTTACTACGCGATGGCATTTTTGGGGGTCGTCGTAACACGGAATCATCAGCAGAAGATACATTTTTTCGTTTTGGTTTAGTATAACCCGACAGTAAGACTAATAACTCATCAATTGAACTCACACCACTATTTAGGACCCCTGATTTTACTGACGAATCCTGAATTTTACCAGCTACAAGCTCAATTAATTCTTTTACCGTGAAAGCTACGCGAGTGTTACGAAGCATAATTAATTTGGACCTTGCATACTCACAATAACTTTCAGCTTCTTCACTGGAAAATAATACAGCTTTCTGCAATTTTTCTGCTAAATTTCGCTTGGCTGGAAAATAACTGCAGATGTCCTGTCTGAATGTCGTCCAGTCTCTTCTTTGAGGCTGCCATCCATCAAACCATTCTTTAGCAGCTCCTTTTAACACCTTCCCAGCTCGGGCCACTTGTTCTCGGGAAGACCAACGAAACTCTTCTTTTAAATATTCAATTTCTTCACACCACGGAGCAGCTCCGGCGTCGGCCGCATCAGGATCGAATTGAGGCAAAGCAACATCGTCACTTCGTCGGCTCGCAGCTAACGCTTCCTGCAGACGCGCGAAAATGTCCGCTAAAAAAGCATTTCCAGCTTGTTCCATAGTTTTGGCACTTAACTTATACAACGTGAGCCAATCCCACTTCTGATGATAACAGTAAGTAAATAAAACGCACGGTATAAACACAAAACACCTTTAATTAATCCAATATAAAAGTAAATAATGCTCTACACTGGCAGTAAACCAGCCTCGGAGACAGCTTGCCCGTACGCCACCAAAGCTACATACAGAATACCTAACTAAAAACTATTACTAAGAATAACACCAATAAACAATACTAATAAACATTTCAATATTTCGGGCAAACCGTCTCGTAGACCATAAAGGCGTAATTTACGATGTACCGGCCCATTAGGCTGCTGTAACCTAATACGTTCCTGTGACTTCAGCGTTCAGAGTGTTGATTGCGCTAACATATATATATATATATATATACAAAAATGCACCACACACCAGGCAGGTTAAGCATGGTTACGCACCAACACCCCGCAGGGTCGGGTCCTGTTGTGCATTGTACAAACTACCTTAGCCTTGTCTCACACCAAAACGATGGGCCTCTAAGGCCTGTAAAAGCTTCATAATATATATATATATATACAGGGTGTTGCGAAATTCGCGCACACGGACTGTGGGATGGTGTTATGCGACAAAAACTCAACAAAAAGTTCCTCTACCATTTTTCCATCAGACCACTATTTTTGGAACTACCGAGGTTTTAAAAATCTGAAAATCGCAGAAAGAAGTGTTGAATCTCAACTTATGAATGTTTACTCAATTGGTTAAACTTAATAATAACAAATTTTTAAAAACAAAAGAAGGTTCAAACTATAATTGTGACGAGTACGTAATTACAATATTTGTTCAAAATGTCCGCCTTCTGCTACTAACAAGCTTCAGCATGTCGTTGTACTGCTCGAACAGAGTGGCATACCATCTCCGGTGTTATTTCTCGTGCTGCCTGAAATACGCGGTTTTGCAGCTCATTCGTGTTTCGAAATTCGCGTATAAGGACAGTAGGATGACAAAATACAACAAAAACTGAATAAAAAGTTCCTCTACCACGTGGTTAAAATTAATCCATGACAACTGTCAGAAAACAAAAGATAGTTCAAAACAATTAAAGGACCAAATTCTGTTCAATGTTGGGGTGCCATCACGTGTAAATGCTGGTCGTCAGCGTTTACATGATGATGTAGCTCTTGATTTGATGAGAAATGATTCCTCAAGAAGCACTAGGTGCGTTGACAGAGAATTAGGAATTAACCATATCCGCGGGTGGCGTGCCCTAAACCGTGACCAACAGCATCCGTATCACTATACCAGGGTGCAACACTTGCAAGATAATGATGGTCCAGCTCTACGTAGATTTTGCGAATGGTACCTCGATCATCACAAACATGAATTGAATTTCCGATGTTCCATTCTCTGGACGGACGAATGTATGTTCACACGCGATGGTATTTTCAACGTACACGACGAGCACCTCTGGGCTAATAAAAATTCACATTCAACAAGGATTAGATATCACCAACACCGCTTCGGTTTAAATGTATGGGGTGGATTATTCGGTGATCGACTGGTAAGACATTTAAGTGTAATTTCCAATTCTTTTATTTTTATCCATTCCATTCCCTCTTTTTAGTTCATCCACATTTTGCCGAATCGCGTAAACACACAAAATTATTTAAATTTCCTGCAACAAGATGTCCCGGAATTCCTAGATGATGTAGCTCTACACGCACGCCAAAATATGATGATTGTGCACGATGGAGCGGGCCCTCATTTCGCGTTAATTGTACGTGACTACCTCGACCATTACTTCCCTGACCACTGGATTGGCAGAGGCGGTCCAATTGCTTGGCCGCCTCGTTCGCCCGATCTAACGCCATGCTTCTTTTTATGGGGTTACCTAAAATCGTTGGTCTACAAAAAACCAGTGGCCAATCTGAATGAATTTGCAAAACCGCGCGTTTCAGGCAGCGCGAGAAATAACACCGGAGATGGTACGCAACTCTGTTGGAGCAGTACAACGACGTGCTGAAGCTTGTTTAGTAGCAGACGGCGGACATTTTGAACAAATGTTGTAATTACGTACTCGTCATAATTATAGTATGAACCTTCTTTTGTTTTTAAAAATTTGTAATTATTAAGTTTAACCAATTGATTAAATAATCAAAAGTTGAGATTCAACACTTTTTACTGCGATTTTCAGATTTTTAAAACCGCAGTAGCTCGAAAATAAGTAGTCTGATGAAAAAATGGTAGAGGAACTTTTTGTTAAGTTTTTGTCGCATAACACCATCCCACAGTCCGCGTGCGCGGATTTCGAAACACCCTGCATATCTTATAATGCACAATGCGCCTTTCTGAAATAAAAATTTATATAAATGATAATTGTTTACACCGTATTCAGGAAATTCACGTTAAAACCATCGTATTGGTATTCAATCCAAATGCAGTTTGCATTGCAGTTGCCCATTGAAAAGTTTTTAAAAATTGTACCTTAAATTTACATACAGCTCAGTTATACCTATTTTAGAATCCATGAGTTCGGTTAATGTTGATTGAATTAAGAGTATGTTGTAGCTTGATATATTATATGGTACTGTTATTAGTTGCAGTTTGTTTTGGTAGTAGTAAGACAACTATTAATAAATCTCTAGGTATATTATGCAGCGTCGTGATAAAATTCCACATAAAATTCATAATTTTATTATGTTTTTTAGGAAAACCCTGAAATAAGTCTATTTTTTTTAAAGACGGTTTCTTTCTAACGGCTTTAGTTTCTGCTTTATGGCGTCATCATTATTTTTTTAAATGTCAGCTCCATTTTACTCCCTTATTTTGATAGATTGCTTCACCAGTTAAATCGGGATATAAACAATTAGTAATCCGCATTTTTTTAGAAATAAACATATGGAGAATTTATTTTTAATGAAAATAACGCACCATATCTGTTTAGATTTAGTTTTCTGCGTTTTCAGTTCTAGCTCTAGCAATTCTTTTTGCAAACAATAAAGATTCTGATACGGCTCACTAAAGCATTTGGATTCAACCAAATGGAGCTTCACTCCAAATCCGGAAATTTCTTGAAGAGATGGTCCTTGATAGATGCGTAGCGCGCCAAGAATGGTTAAGCGGCCTGCACGATCACCTGACTTAACGGCGTTAAATCTCTTTCTATGCGGTTATGTGGAATCGGAAGTTTGCATTAGTAGTTCAAACTATTTGGACGATTTAAAGCATCGGATTCGTTTATAAAGGAGAAGTATCAGCCTGAAAATTATTGAGCGTGTGACACAAAATGTTTACACACTGGTAGTCAATGCCAACTCCTTAATGGTGGACAATTTAAACATTTCTGTTGGGTAATTTTTTTCTCGATGTTCTCATTTTAATTAAAAATAAATTGTAAATTTTTTTAAATTTATGCCTATTTTTGTCAAAAAAATCGTTATGCGAAAGTACTAATATTTTTTATATCCCCACATAACGGGTGCGTTACCTATCACAATAGAAGGGGGGGGGGTGGCATTACCATTTAAAAGCATTCATGATTTTTCCCTAAAAACACATTAAATAAAAAATTATGAATTTGGTGAGGAACTTTATCACCGCGCACCGGTTTAAGACATGCACTCAATAAGTAAACCAAAGAAGTAGAAGGCACAAAAGGACAACTCCCAGTACAAGGAGTGTCTGGTAAAACTTTTCACTCCACTTTAGCAAGCGTGTTAGTTATCAAGGAGGCACTATGAGGACATCTTTTTGTGCCACACGTTTTTAGGTTTCTGAAGAAATTTATCATAGTATTCTACATGACTGGAAATCCACAAAAGTTAAGAGATCTTGAGCTTACCAACAATGCATAAATTTTCACAATTGACCGATCAACACCACTGAAACCCAAAATTATGTTTCAAGAGAACTATGAATATGAGCAGCTTTTTCTCCTTCGGCATACAAAAATATAATAATAAAAATATCCAGTTTAAAAGAAATACTACTTGTTAAACGACATTGTTTACGTAAACACAACGAAATTCCTTACATGAACTACTTACGAGCTAATCTTGATTATCTCGATTATAAATGATTATAAATAAAATAATCTGAAAAAATTGTGGCTTATAGTGACGATTATTATGGTTTTAATAATGAGATTAATATTATATGTAGACACCATAACTTCCAGCTTTGTGACATGTCGCTGAATTTCTTGTTCCTATACAGGGCGTTTAAACACTTACACCGAGGAACTTAGGGTGTAAGGCCAGGTGCCCGCAATCTTTTCGAGGGATTGGGCTATCTGAGTAACGAATAAGTGGAGGCTGACAGGTGGGGGGCTGACGTCATGTGACACCTTTAAGAAAAGTGTCTCTGTAAGATTAGGTAAATCCTAAATCCGCTTCTGCGGGAAGGTCATGTGATCCGGGATGGCGAAACTTCGGGTATGTATCTTTCAATCAGTGTGCCAGTTAGCGTGGTGGTAGTCAGTACTCTTTCGATGAGTACCTACGAGCTATTGGGACAGCGGTAGGTTCTAGTATACCACATTACAGATTCAGTACCATACAATCAGTTTTGCGAATAATGAACCTAGTAGAAGGAAACAACCGAAATGTGATAGTCGACAAGGGGACTCGAAGCAAATATCCCTGGACAATTTGCAATTTTTTGCTCAGTTTGTAAATTGCTTCCTAGTATTACTTTTATATGATGTTACTCAATTTCGGGCCACAGGAAAAAGATCTTTTTGACGAAACTACGCGGGACGCAGGTAAGGCCCAGAGGGCAGCATGCGGCTCGCGAGCCTTGTTTTGCCGGCATCTGCCTTAGTCCATTTTAAGAAAACTGTTTCTGTAAATGTTGGTGCGAAAACGGTATGGAATTACGGCCTTCTGAAGTTACAACGTTAAAAATTGTGATAAAGTTGTTAAGAAAATTGTGATGCAATTGCCATAAAATAAGAAACGTATTAATGTTAGTTGTTGATTTTAAAACAATTGTTCGCAGTATTGTTAAGACAACAATGCTATCATTGTTATTCACAACCAAAGAGAAATTAATCATTAGATCGATGTAGAACTTTGTTTTACTTTGTTGGTACATAACACGTTATAACAAAGATATAAGCTAGAGCAATGGTCTACGCACATATTTTTTCTTCTCAGAAAGATTTGGTAACATACGCTATTTGACTTCCTACTAAACTACTACTAGTAAACGAACTCTACTACGTAGTATTAATGCTTCGATATTTTAGTGTGTTAGGGGTAGAAAATGAAGAAGCTAGTTTTATTTACATATATTCGCTCTTAAAATGTACACTTTTAACGAATACTCTGATATGTTAAAAAGCATAGAGAAACAGATATCGCCAAATTTTTAAACAGGTTTTAATAAAACTCCAAAATGAGGTGGTAGTTATTTTAATATTACCATTATGTTACGTACGTTTCGCCCTGGATAACGGGCTTCTTCAGACATTCTTTACATGAAAATAGAACAAAAATTAGGTCAGTGAAACGTATTTTTTTAATTTTTCTTATTATAGCAGACTTACCATTCATAAATAATCTCTAAAACGCTATTTTTGTGCATCACATAACATATAATGTGCTCGTATTTTAGAGATTATTTATGAATGGTAAGTCTGCTATAATAAGAAAAATTAAAAAAATACGTTCCACTGACCTAATTTTTGTTCTATTTTCATGTAAAGAATGTCTGAAGAAGCCCGTTATCCAGGGCGAAACGTACGTAACATAATGGTAATATTAAAATAACTACCACCTCATTTTGGAGTTTTATTAAAACCTGTTTAAAAATTTGGCGATATCTGTTTCTCTACGCTTTTTAATTCTGTGAGCCTTGCCAAAAACATATATATTTTCTAACTCTGATATGTATTTGGTTTCAAACCTTGTTATGGGAATTCTTCTTCAAACATTTGTTCTTATTTTCTTTGCAACAATTTCAAAAGCGCATATCACATTCTAAATTCAAGGTATCATAACTTTTGTCTCTGAATAGGAAACTGCTATTCAATATCTTACAACGGTTGATCAGAATAAGCCTATGTGATGTTTAATGTTTATGAATATAGCTTGTAGCAGTATCAACAAGATACAACCGAAAAAGTTCTTGTTTTTATTAGCTGTCCTGGGGCAAGATACGTATTTTTGCCGTTCATAATTGGGCTAACGTTTACTAAAAGTATGTAACTCGTTATAACTTATAAGTTTCAGTATTAAGTTTTGAAGTTATGGTTACTGAATCATCAACCCAAGTAGGGTAAAATATTCAGGTTAAACTGTTTGAGTCATACAAAAATAGCTATCTTTTTGTTTAAAAATCATACTTGAACAACATTTCTGTTGGTAATAATAGTTTTTTGTTATTATAGTATTATTCTAGCCGGATACGGGTATAATAATAAACGTAATAGTTCCCTAGTTTTTTAAACGGTTTAAAGAAAAACAAGAAATACTTAAGCCTAAACCTTAAAAGCAGCAACTGGAAACCTGGATGAAACGGCATCCCAAAAAATCCATGAATGGGTTTCCAATACTTCAGTACGAACAATAAAATAAATAAATTCATATAAAGATTGGGTTAAATCGTCCTATTTTGGTCTCAGGAATGTGTGATACCGTTCTGTAGAGACATTTTAGCGACACCTTGGGTATATTACGGTAAATGTAAATAAGTCGGGAATTATGTCTAATAACCGGTAATTATTTATAACCATCAGTAAATATGGTAAATGTAATACATTTCTTTATATTTAAACGAATTTATTACATTTACCTGAAAATTTATATAATAACTGGTAGGTAGTGGGAAATGTAAGAAAAAGCATTAACCTAACCCACCATTTTTTTTCCTTTCATTCATACTACCGTTCCCACCCCGGAACCGCTTTCGCATTACTGCAGGGGAGTGCGGGTGTCTCTTACATACTAACCATCCATGCAACATGCACCCTAAACTTAACTAAGTGTAATACGGTCGCCTCAGCCGGGGATCGAACGCGCGGCCGATCGGCCGCATTTCACTGTGGCCTCGAGTGGCAGTACATATTCGCATTGCTCCACCGAGGTCAACCTAACCCAGCCTAACCTAACCTTTTTTTCATTCATTTATACTACCCCTCCCCGGAACTGCTTTCGCATTACTTCAGGGGGGGGGTACGAGCGTCCCTTACATACTAGCCATTCATGCAACATCTACCCTAAACATAACTAAGTGAAATACGATCGCCTCACCCGAGGTTCGACCCCGCGGCCGATTGATCGCATCTCACCGTGACCTCGACTAACAGCGCGTATTTTCACTGCCCCATCGAGGTCCTCAACTTAACCTAACCTACAAAAACTTTATTTTTTATTTTTTCTCATTTTCTTCAGTATTTTGTACTCGATACTCAGTTAATGTTTATTTAGAAGTGATGTATACACATTGAATTGCAATTATAAAATACTTACGTTGCATACGTTTGTTTTCAATTTATCAGTTTAAACAATAAACATTGGTAATTATAAAATATACCGGTAAAAGTAATAAATTTACAGGTCTAATGTGGATAAATTAAGCTTCGTTTATAAATTTGTCCCTGATGATAATTCGACTTTTTAGTTGTTTCTATTTTTAATTTCGGTCAATATCGAAAATACAACGACTCCAATTTCAGTTTGCTGGAAAATACACTTATCAAAGAATAATAAAGTTACTCAATTATTCTTTACTCCCAAACACAAAACGGTTAGTTTCGAATGGGTAACTTATCATTCGCACCTTCTTATAATTTCCTTTCTCACCTGGTAAACTTGAACGTTTGCACATTTTGGACAATACTGGACCGACTCCCTGCGAACCCTTTCCAGTTACTTAATAAATTAATAAGCTGAATTAAGGTGTCTAGGTATCACTAAGTTCCAGTGTTTATTCCATATCTAAAAAATAACATTATTAACCTAAATAAAGAAATCGGTGAGTTTGTATTTAAAGAATGCAATTTTCTAGAAAGCAGAACATGAAGAAACAGAATTCATAAGCTTTAAGAGATTTAAAAGTAAAATTACAAGCGAACAGCTGTGGAAGACTAGATTAAAAATGGTATTTATCAATGCCAAATTATTTTTCAACTGTTTTACTTTATATCGTGTTTTTTTTAATTTGACATCAAAGTCGGCGCTGCAAAGTTTATTGTGAACACATCACAAAACGTACCTAACCCTACTTTTATAAACAGCTTTGACACGGCAGCATTCAAATTCAAACACTTAAAAATAGCGTTAATAAATAATAAATTTCTATCAAATGATAATAACCTATTTGTAATTAATTACAATAAACAAAGAATTAATAAGAAATGATCAAAATGTGCACCACCTTCACCCAAGCACGCTAAAACTCTTCGCATAATCCCATTCCTGACATTTATTAACATATACAGACGGTTATTAATTTCATTAATTTTTCCAATATTCTGGGCTGCAATTCATTCAGGTCATGTGTTAGCTGCTGGAAAATGGAATTCTTTAAATATGGCCACAGATAAATGGCATTCTCTGGCAGTATAAGGTATTGGTGTGTTTCGACTAATAATCCGTCTGTTGAAAAATTCTCGTATCATATTTAACGTATCATGTGTTGTGCGCGCAGCCCCGTCTTGTTGGAAATAACCAAATCTGCGTTCATCACTATGCAAGCTCTTTCAAAAAGGACTGTAAAATCTGTGTAAAAAGTGTTTGGAAAAATCTTTGTTGATTTTTCAACAAGTAAACTTTTTTGTCTTACTTTTACCTTCAAATAAGCATGGCCCAACTATCCTACGCCTTGAAATGGCCGCCCACGCCCCTATTTTTTGAGGATTTAGAGGTTTCTCTACCAAAAATCGGCTTTGTGTAATTGTTGTACAGACTGAAAGCGGTAGAGATACAAATGGATATTTTTCTTTAATATTTTGTGGCAGGTGCTAACTGACAACTGAACTTTTTGAGAAAATTTCATGTTCCTGTAGCAAAACCATTTTATTTGAAGAGGTTATGTTACCAAACGGAAACAACCCACAGGTAGAGATTACAGACAGTGAAACTGATTTTCTGTAAAGAAACACAATTTAGTCTTGAATGCGATTGATTGTTCAAACTGCAGGCTAAAAATCCACAGAAAGCTAAAAAATCAAAAGTAAACGACCCCAAACGCAAAAGTGAGGTTACGTCGAAACAGCTGATATGTGGTATGTTCACAAGGAACTTTTCAGCGCCCAATTTGACATCAAATTAAAAAACACGATGTTTACCATAGCCTGGAAGCATGTTATTACATGATCCAAACCGCAATGTAGATTTTTTAAATCTATCCAGCTGTTGCATTGGGTTGTTGGGTTGGGTTGTTTTGATTGAAAGATCTAGGACGCGGTTTTCCGAGCAACATTTTTCACTCAGGCCATATTTGGTCGATTGTATGCCCTTTTTTGCCTATTCAAGGTAGTTCCAACTACAGTAGTGATTTTTAACCTCCTAGAAAAATCTTACCGACCTCAGCCAAGGTAGAACGTTCATTGTATCTGTAGGCTAGTGCGCGGACACACTATACCACCGACGCCCGTTGTGTTTGAGTTAACAGTCTTAGTTAACCCATCTACGGACTTTTATATAATCTATGTAAACTTTTCAAAATTTTATTCATTGTGGTAATACAAAATGCAGGGTGTACGAATATAAATAAAATTACATTATATGGTTCAAAAGCTTCAAAAATCCTTCCATCTTCTATTTTTCAGCTGGTTGTCCAACTTTTATATGTATTATTAAGTTGTTCCAAAAATATGAATGTTAGTACGGTGTGTGGACCCACTCGAGCATAATAAGGCGTAAATCCCTTCCACAATGCAAATACTCCCTCATTCCGAAGGATTTTCGTCAAAACATCAACTGCCCCGGTGAACTCAGGTTTACCATCAATTATTTTCATATTTTGTATTCTGGTTTTGCAAATATCGGCAGGCATTGATGTGATGGTGGTTACTAGTCCTGATATCATAGCACTTCCAAAATGACAGGCCAAATTATCATTGGTTATCTTCTTGGCTAGTAAGAATTGTTTTGCCTGAGAATAGCTAGCCAGCTGTGCTGCATTCACTATCATAGCACGACCCATTGTAGGCACTGCACCACGCCAAAGGGTTGTTAAGCCTTCTTCTTTAGTTATCCTGAATAAAGCATGAATGGCGTTTGCGTAATTTAGCCTTTCAGCAGGAGGAAGTCTTCCATCTGCTGTCATTCTGATAAGAACAAGTTCTGCTGGGGTACCCACAAAAGCTCCAACAACTCCTGCAGCCATGCCTAAAATAGCTTTCATTGCAAATCCCGGTGGGCTACCATCAGCACCTGTGGAAGCTTCAAGTAACCACGTGAAGATTCCTAAACGGGTTGTTGTATATGTCGCTTGTCTCAATAACCCAGCAGATATACCGCCATAAAAACCAAGGAGACCTTCATTTTTTAGAATACCTTTTATAATTTGAGCAGAAGTTTTGCGTTCTTGTGCGCTCAGCTGCATTCTGTTTTTAATTACATCCAAGGGGTGTACGAAGCAAGTCGCCATCATTCCAGCTGATCCCCCGAAAAGAAATTTAATGTATTCTGGTGTCTTCTTTTCTCTAGACATATTTCAAATCGCTTTTATACAAATCCAACCTTTTTACCTCGTCTTGAAGTGAGTGATCTCCTGGTTAGATTTGCTGGCTATCAGCTGTATATCCAGAACCCGGCGCTTTCATTGAAACCAATCACATTATCCTTTGAGTAAACCTGTGGTTAAAATTAGTAAAAACAACAACACATTTTGAAACGTAATTTTTGCTTCGCCGAAAAAAAAATAAATAATTTGATTTTTTGACGTACATTTGATTGATTAAGATTGAAAGGAAGTGGGCTTGTAGTACAATCTGCAGTTGGTTGAATGACAAACATCTAGGTTGTGGTTTACAGGAATCTCTGGCCAAAGGTCATTTCTTTTATGTAATTATGTTGCCGACCTCGGTGGTCTAGTGGTTAACGCATTTGCCTTTAGATCCAAAGGACGTGGGTTGGAATTCGGCCGACGTCGGAGAGATTTCTCTGGAGAACTAAAACAAGAAAGTGGGCCTTCGGTCGGATAAGAAGTAAAGCCATAGGTCCCGTGCCACTACAAAGTGTGACACATTAAAATCCCCTGCTAGTAGGGTAGTCACAGTTAAGGTGTACAATAGGCCAATGATCTTCAGTGCATAGAGATGCTTGGAAATCCGCATCCTCGATCTCGCCCAATCAAAACGAACAACTCCTTTTCTTCTTCTTTCTGCATATGTTAGGATATATTTCCAGTTACGTTCCTTATTCTTGATCCTTCCATCTTCTACAGAGTCTTCCCAAAGACCTTTATATTGCTATACTACCTTGGGTATCCTCTGTTCTTCTATTCTTTGTACATGTTCTCTCCAATTGTTTCTATATTCTTTTATTAATCCGTTGATATTACGCACTCCTAGCTCTCTTCTTATATCTGAGTTCCTTTTTATGTATATTCACGTGTAGCCTGCGGCCCTTCTTAACAATCGCATCTCTGGTATTTGTATTTTTTGTTCGTTTGCTAATGTAATTGTCCAGTTTTCACTTCCATATGTACCGCAGGTATTGCCATTGTTTTATGAAACTTAACCGACGTATCCTTTCTCATTTTATTTCTCAATATTCTATACATTGTTCAATTTACATAGTTAAACTTCCCGATCTTAGTGTAGTGTCTCAATAGTGATTTTTAACGTGTCACACATCGCAGTGGCACAGGACCTACGGCTTTACTTCTTATCCGACAGAACGCGCACTTTCAGATTTTTCCCCGCTAGAAAAATCTCGCCGATCTTGGCCAGGTTCGACCCCGCGTCGCTTGGATCTAAAAGGAAATGCGCTAACCACTCGACCACCGAGGCCGGCACACATTACACATACTACTATACTGTATTTTTTACGTTTAAACATGGTATAATACATAGCAAATTGTGAACAATTATAGCCTAGCTTTTTACTTTCCCATACCTTATAGGTATAGGGTAAGTATTGAAATCATGAAAATTTTCGAAATCGAGATTTTAACGGATATATCCGTTTTGGGTCTCTAGGAACCCAAAAAAGTGGTTTTTAAAAAATGTCTGTCTGTGGGTGGGTACGTACGTACAGCCGAAAGTATTGCTCCGATTTTGATGCGCTTTGGAATGCGGGGGTGTATCGAAAATTCATCGAAAAAATAAGCTTTTCAAAAAAATCCGAAACCGGAAGCGGAAGTTACGCATGTTTTTTTGGTATCACTTTTTTCGTGATTACAATTTTGAAACTTTTATCGCGGATAACGATAGAGGGTCATAAGACAAATCTGCTATTTTTTTGCCGAACTCGCTAGCTTTAAAATGAAGGGCGCTATGATTTTTTGAAGATTTTGAGTTTAACGCCCAATTACTCGAAAACGGATGAATCGATTCAAATGATTTTTATTTTCTGAATAGTATATGAAGGGGTAAAATGAGGTGATATAAAAAGTTTTTTGAAAAATTATAAGGGGCCTAAATTACGAATTTTCAAAATTTTGGAAATTTTCAAAAAATTATTTCTCAAAAACTGCTACAAGGAATGTTTTTAAATTTCATATGTCGATAGACCTCGCAAGGGGCTATCGATATGTTTTTTGAAGAACTCCGTAATTTTCCTGTGGCGCCCTCTACGAAGCTTGGAAGTTTGAAATTTCAAACTCCTTTAATTAATAAACGAAAAAAGATAGGAAGCTGGGGTTTTCACTGAATCGCTCAGTACGTAATGGAGCATATGAATATGCAAAGAAATATTACACTCGTGGATATATGTAAACGCACCGGCCCCCTCCCCCCTCTTTTTTTGAAAAATATTTTTTTTATTCTAACGGTTGTTATTTGTTTGCGTCAAAGAATCTTTTTCCGCGAAAATAAAAAAATGGATTTTTTATGCCCTACAAAATATAATTTCCAGGGACTTAGAAAATTTTACCTCGGTAGCAACAGCGATCGGTACTAGTTAAGACCGCGCGACGTATATAGTAGAGAATGAAGTATGCCTGGTTGCATATTAAAAGGAAATTAAGGGGCACCGCAGATATTTGGCGGGAATTCTTACAAACCTTGTAAGTCTGTTCGTTACGAGGCAAGGTTTTAGGATAGCACTTGAACAACCGTTTTGAGGAAAATAACTCTACTGTTGAATAAAGATGATATGAACAGTTTCCAGTATGGGAAAGTCCAGGGAGGCAGTCGCGTCCACTTATTTAAAGTGTTGTGTACAAATAAAACCTTTTCAGTTTTACTTTGTTAAGCGTCCATTTACCAAGGTGAATAACAGAGTAAGAAACCATCATAACCGCAAAAACCAACGCGTTGACATATACAAGTAGTTTTCTAACCTAACTTTTGAATTGTTTTGAATCTGTGCAAAAGCTTAGGAATTCTTGTTCTACATGTATTTTACTGTCTTCACTATTTTCTGCAGTGCATTCGCGATCATTTCCTCACATTTTCTGTATTTTTAATACTGTTGTGTATTGTTTTTTCTTACTTTTCTCCGTTTTCATGATTACTTTTTCCACTGCTTATTCTTCTTTCTTCTTTCTATTAATAATTTTAGTACTACTACCGCTAGCAGTTTCTGGTTATGTCCTTGTCGTTATTTTGTTTTACATTGCAGTGAAAATTACAGTGATTCTTCCATTCACTTTCCCTTCGCTTTTTATTCTTAAGAATATCTTGCGGCGAATTTTTACTGTAGAATATGTAGCACTCCGCTATATATTTTCACTCAATAGTTTCAAAGATATTCGTTTCTTAATGTAAGATATGGACATTGTTCTCTTTACTTTTAACGGAATATACTCACTTCGACACAGCTTTCCTCTTTATTTGGTGGTTCGCGGCTTTTGTTTCTTATCGGTGTTTGCGTTACTTTGACGTGACCGTAAATTTAGTAATTTATACACACTTTATATTCTATATAAACCTCTCTCCGGCTTGCTTTGTTTTTCTTTCAGTTCTTTTCCTTTGAAACTAACAGTCTAGCCAATATTTGTTTCTGAGGTCACGCAACCTGCTTCGAAATAAATGTCTTTGTTGGTGCGTTTTACAAACCTTTCACCTGAATCTATCAGGAGGAAGTGCGTATATCTTTAAAATACATTCAAGTCCTAAGTCCCAATAGTTAATACTTAAACAGTCATACAGTGGGTTAGTTATTGCGGAATCATTTTACTAAGTTAGAATAAAACCCATATTTTTGTGTGTTAATACTACAGTGTGATTGTAAATGATTGCGGCTAGTTTAAATTTACCGCCATAAGAAATTATTGTCATGCTGGTAGCAAATACAGTAATCCTGTCAGCTGTCTATTTCTCATCAGTGGCGTCTCAAATAGGGATAACTGAGATATATATTAATTGTTAATAACAATTTTAATCAATAGTTTTATCTTTTTAATTAAAACAATTAATACATAATAAACTTAGAATTTCGTCTTAACAATAAGTGAACATATTCAAAATTTATTTAACAATATTTTACAACAATTGTTCAAAATGCCCAGCAGAAATCATAAATATGACGACCATGAAACATGTATTTAAAAAAAGCCCCGCCCCTATCTGATATAGCCACAACCAACATGTGAAATACACTCAAATTTGTGGCGGTAAATTCAAACTGTCCTCAATCATTTACAATCACACTGTACATATGTAGTATCTTAATTGGGAACAGTTAAGTCAAATGTATTATTAAGTACCTACTACTAGCTAACCCCATAGGCAAGAATGCCCACTTTTTTGATAAATTTTTACCTACAATAATTATAGTGATACGATTAGAAATACGATTTCAGAATAAAGCTAAAATATTATTTTCTACGATGAATCTCAACTTTAAAATGAAATAATTATTAATTATGAAATTTCTTCCTGCGATCGAATTCTGGACTGTGTTTAGATCCCATTTATGGGAGGGTGTTATGGGCCGATCGTTTTCCGTAGCCCTCAACAAACCGATATTACGGACTCTTCGAGGGGAGGAAAACTTTGCTGAAAACGGGTACGGAAAGAAGGTCTTAATTGTTACAATGTTCGGGGTAAGTCACAGCTAAACGGAGATCGTAAAAGCGCCGAGAACAGACAGCTTACGGGGAATGAAATCTACCTTTTTGTCCTGCTTTCTTACCTTAACATTTCTCTCATACATACAAAAAAAAACATAAAAATAACAAGTCAGAAATTATTAAACAATGGGTATGTAAAATATTAAAAAAGTTTATACAGTTGCACGCCAAACTGTTTAAACGAGGGCCCAAGTCGGTCAAGCTATAAATTATCTATAAAGAAAGGGATTTGAAACGTCCGCACCTGTTACTCGAGCAGCCACTGACTACAGCATTTACTGTAAGATCAAAAAAATTTAAGTTCGTAGTCAATATCTGCTAAGTTTACAACACAAGTACAATTAGTTATAAAATTACTGAAAAATTAACAACAAAAGGTTGCTTTATATAATGAAATTGCGGCTATTTCTACTTTTTACAAATCGATATGGATAGTTTTTACGTTAATTCAACAAGTTGTGGAATCCCAAAAACATTGGTTTTCGCTTGATCGACAATCCAAGAAGGAAAGAAAGAGAAAGCTGTCAGGATGCCGTCACTGGCATCTAAAACGCGGAACAAAACCGGTGTTACAACGAACTAATTATTAAAACGCACAGAAATGATAAGCTTAGGCACAGAGTTTTTGTTAAAACGGTGAAATTTCACGAAACCGTTAAAAGAGTTAACGGGGTTTTTATCCGTATAAAAAGATAGCAGAAATCTCCCGCTATTCTCAACTAAGTATCTCACTTTGTTTGTATGTAATCCGATTTTATTATAGAGTTTTAGTGTGGGAAAGCGGCATTAAAAACTAAATTACAAGAGTAATTTTAACCCCACCCTATTTTCATTGACGACAAAAACGTTTGCATCCTTTGATTTACTGGGTTCAACTTCTTTGTTTCAAGCATAAAAGCAAGCAAGCCGATTCATTTTCCCGAAACATACCGCGGTGCCAAAATTTAAGAGCATAATTCCTGAAAATGTATTCTTGGGCTGAATTAGCGATATACTTTCCAGCAATGACTTTCGGGATAACGAAACGTGGCATAAGATGCGCTATTAGCAAAATAAAATAATGAAATGAATCTAACAAACATTCAAATTTAAAAGCCGGAAAACCAGACGAATGTCACAGGGGGTTTGCGCGGTTTTTTGAAAACTAGTGCTTCAGCTCAGAAGAATGAATACGGAATTAATATATGATATATCCTGCATATAAAATTTAATTTATCAGGCTACATGGAAATTAATAATAATTAGTTACAGATCTTTCTAAAACGTTTTCATTTTCTATTTTTTAAATGGTTGTCCAAGTATATGAGTCTTGTAAGAATTATGAAGTTCGTCCAGAAACATCAATGTTAGTACGATATGTGGTCCAACTTGAGCGAAATAAGGAATAAATCCTTTCCACATTGCAAATACTCCCTCATTTCGAAAGATTTTCGACAAAACATCAATTGCCCCGGTGAATTCGGGTTTCCCACCAATGACTTTCATATTTTGTATTCTAGTTTTGCAAATATCCACAGGCATCGCTGTGACAGTAGTTACTAGACCTGATATCATGGCACTTTCAAAGTGACAGGCCAAATTGTCTTCTCTATTCTTCGTTAACAAGAATTCTTTGGCCTGAGAATAGCTAGCGAGTTGTGCTGCATTTGTGATCATGGCACGTGTCATCGTGAGCACAGCGCCGCGCCAGAGAGTTGTCAAGCCTTCTTCTTTTACTATTCTGGATAAAGTATGAACGGCGTTTGCGTAATTACGCCTTGCCGCAGGAGGAAGTTTTCTGTCTGTTTTCATCCTAATAAGCACCATTTTTGCAGGTGTACCCACAAAAGCTCCAACAAGTCCTGCAGACATGCCAAAAGCCGCTTTCATTCCAAATCCCGGTGGTGTACCATCAGCACCTGTGAAAGCTTCAATTAGTCGCGAGTAAATTCCTAAACATGTTGTTGTATATGTCGCTTGTTTTAATAATCCTGCAGATAAGCCGTCATAAAAACCAAAGAGACCCCCATGTTGTAGAATAATTTTTATGACTTCAATAGAAGACTTGCGTTTTTGTGAGCTTAGCTGCATCTCATTTTTAATTACATCCATGGGATGTGTGAAACAACACGCCATCATTCCAGCTGATCCTCCCAAAACAAAGTCTAAGTAATTGGGTTCTTTCCTTTCTCTGGACATTTCTGAAATATGTATCTGTTATACAAATCCACCCTTTTCTTCATTGACCTTTTGGTTTTCCGTTAGCTATCCAGGAATGAAGAGTTTCACTAAAACTAGTAACATTTTGATGTAGATAGGGTACAAGTTGCAGTTATTAAAGACGACAACAAATTTTGAAACCTGATTTTTGTCATAACTGAAAAAATTAAGAAAGGTTTCTTTTTTGACATACATTTGATTGATCGAAATTTAAAATAAGTGGGCGTGTAGTACAATCTGCAGTAGACTGTTTGATTTTATATGGAGGAATTGCAGTTTCCATAAATACCTCTGCACCCTGGCGGTATGGTTAGCTAAAATGAAAATCTTCCCTTAACTTCTTTTATGCTACTTAGTAATTCAGTCAAAACATATGCAGTGTTATAGTAGTTTAAACATTCTTCTATCAAGCTATTTTCAGCTGTTCATTGTCTATATCCAATTGAAAGTCTGGCATAAAGGTCTATTATATAAACTTAAACTGCATTAAACGTATCCAGTTAAAATAGATAATATAGTATCAGACTACCACCAAATCACCTCTAGAGATCCGCAGAACAGCTTATTAGGTCCATTAATACGGACAAATCTGCAAATCCTTTACCACTAGACGTTTCGAATGCTCGCAAACCAGAACTTACAATGCCCCAATCCCGATGAAGACTTAGGTAAAATGCCTCTGGATTCACTTTGACCAAAAACCCACATATAATACGCACATCAAAACTAAAAGGAAACAGTTAGACCGAAAACTTAAATAAATGACCTGGCTAATTGGAAGACATTCAGAGAATTCTCTGTCATATAAAATACTTATATACAAAGACATGCTAAAGCCCATATGGGCGTATGGGATCCAGCTCTAGGGAACAAGATGTCACACACTAAAATAGATCTTGATACGTTTATACATAAAAACTTTGATGATGAATATGATATTTTTCCCAACTTAATGTATTATATGGATTTGGTCTTCTTCGGCCCAGGACATCCTTCCTTCTTGTGGGTCCTTGTTTCGATTTGTGGTAGTAGAGTTAGTTTTGCTTCCTTCAGTTGGTTTATCTTCCTTTGGTGGTGTCGTCTATAGTATCTAGGAAATAGTCAAAAGATGTGTAGTGTTGCCTTTAATGGTTCGGTGGTTCACAATGCTCATCGCATTGTGAGGGGGTAGCTTCAACAAGGGGTTTCCTGGGGATTCGGTTCCTGCTTTTAGGAGAAATTCGGAGGGTCGCTTGAGCTATGGGGTTGTTTCCGTTTAGAGTGCGGGTGATGCAGGATTTTTGCAGTTTCTGAAAACGGTGGCAAATGGGGATGATGCCTGGGTTTTGATGGATTAGAATACTGGGGTATCGGAAGCCGAGTCTACTGCATGAGGCCGAAGGGAGGCGTAGATGGGGCTCGGTACTCAATTACTGGGCGGATGAAAGTATTATAAGTGTGGTGGAGGGTGGGAGAATTGCAACCTTGAAAGCGGCTTTGGATTCGCCGGAAAAGGTTGGAGCGGTTGCAAACTTTTATAGGGTTTCTCGGAGGTCAGGTTGAAGAGAGCAGGTGTAGGAGAAGGATATTTTACTTGGTTTGAGAGGGGATAGGCTGGTTATTGATCTAACCATCAACCTGAAATCAAGAATAATAAGGGAAGCAATAGAAATCGAGAAACACCCAAGAAACCTAAATTCTCGTGATGACACCCAAAGACTACCACCCGCTTGGAAACCGGTTCTCGCCAAAAAACAAATACTCTACAGAAACCAGCAAGAAAATACAAACCCACCTCAACAAAATCAGAATGTTCCAGCCATAGCCGGTCCCGTCACACGCAACCGAGCGCGAAATCAACAAAGCGCAACCACACGGAACGGCCAAGAAGTATATATAGCTCCAGCAGAAACGAACGTCAATAGTCGTATTACAAGAAGCATCAGCAGAAAGTTATCCGACAAGACCTGAAGATGGCAAATGTGACTTTGCCGAAACGTCGTCAAGACAACCAGCCCGGTCCTTCCCAGGACCAAGAAGTTGCTACGCGGAAGAATTCCTGGAAACCAACCACAGCATACAACACCCGCGGAATCCTCAAAACCAACATATATACAGGGAATTTTTCTTTTTAGTTTACATTGCCTATGCATACTTTAAAAAAGAACGCATCAATTACTCCTATTATATAGGTAACCAACTATACCGACAACTAAAAACAGGAGCAAACGTCACCAGTTGTGAATTATTTGAGTATG
>JABXWE010006421.1:0-29800 GCA_014611495.1 Limonius californicus | reverse complement strand
TCTTCGTTAATTTGATCAGTTTCGTTGGGATTCCTAGTTCAAGCATTATTTTGTACAATTGGCTTCTATTGACAGAGTCATACGCCTGTTTAAAATCTACAAAAGCCGCATAAACTGGTATCTTATATTCATGGCACTTTTCTTGTATTTACCTAAGGGTAAAGACTTGGTCGATAACAGATCTATTCGGCCTAAAGCCGCATTGGTATTCTCCCATATTTCGTTCTATGTATGTTTGCATCCGATTCTTGATATAACTTGCTAGTATTTTGTAGATTACGTTTAGAAGCGCTATACCACGGTAGTTTTCACATTTTGTTTTCTCCCCCTTCTTAAGAATTGGGCATATTACTGCCCGTGACCATGAATTTGGCATTTCTTCCGCTTGCCAGATTTCGTTGATTAGCTTGTATATCTCCTCAGTTATCAGCTCTCCACCATATTTTAATAATTCCGCTTGAATCCCTTCTTCTCCTGGGCTTTTATTATTTTTGAGTTTCCTTATTATTGTTTCAACTTCATTTTTGGTCGGCGGTGCTATCATTTCTTCTTCGTTATCAGGTATTACAACTGGTTCTTCTAGTTCAACTTCCTCGGTTTCTTCCATGTCGTTCAGTATGTCCTTAAAATATTCTGCCCTTGTCTCTACAGTAAAGCCGTTTTGTCTGGAAGCCTCTCTTTTTCTTTTTCACTCCTTGGTAGAATTGTCTAACTTCTTTGGTTCTATAGTTTTCTTCCAAATATTCTAACTCTCCTTCTTTACATACTCTTTTCTTTAGTCTGTTTTGCGATCCTTCTCTTGGTTCTAAACACCTCTTTTGCCTCTTCTGTCCCCTCCTTTATCATTTTTATTCTGGCTTGTTTTCTTTCCTCTACTACTTTCTCGCATTCGTCATCATACCAATGTTTTTTTTGTATTTCCTCTTTTCCTCCCAAGTACGCGTTTTGCCGTTTCCGCTACAGCATTTTTTATTTTCTCCCATTTTACTTCTATATTGGGGCTTTCTCCGTTTGCTCGCAACTGTATATTTAGCTCCTCTACATACTTATCTCTGCTGTTCTCGCTCTGCAGTTTACTAATGTTATATCTTTCTATTCCTCCTTGTTTTTTCTTATTATCATCCAGTACTATTTGCTTTATTTTTGTTTTAACCAGGTAATGGTCGGAATCGGCGTCCGCTCCTCTACAACTTGTCACATTAGTTATTAGACTCTTATGTTTTTCCTCTACTAACACGTGGTCTATCTGATTAATAGTACTGCCATCAGGGGATGTCCATGTTCCTTTGTAAATGTCTTTTCTTTGAAAGTTTGTACTTATAATTCTCATATTTCTTTCTATTGCGAATCCTATCAGTTTCAACCCATTCTCATTGCTCTCTGAATGTTTACTGTACCTTCCGATGGTTGGCATATACTCCTCCTCTCTCCCCACTTTCGCATTGCAGTCACCGACTATTATTTTTAAATCATATTTAGGTATTTTTTGAAACACCTCTCCTAGTTTGTCATAGTATGCTTCCTTCTCCTCTATCGTCTTTTCTTCTGATGGTGCATGGATGTTTATGATGGTTATCTTTTGATATTTTCCTCGTAATCTTATGCTGCACATTCTGTCAGTTATTGGCTCGAAATTTATCACCGCATGTTGCCAATCCCTACTCACTAGGAAGCCAGTGCCAAATCTTCTGTTTATACCTCCGCTAGTAAAGAACACGTATTCTGATATTTCCATAATTTCATTGTTTTTCTGTTTAGTTTCTTGCAACGCAACTGTATCTAATTTATATTTCTTTACTTCCGCTACCAAATTTATTAATGCTCCCTCCTCGTATGTTCCTCTCACATTCCAAGTACCCACCATAAGTTCACCTCTTCTTATCCTTTTAACTGCTTCCGTTTTGATATTTCCTCTTCCTTTGCCTTTGTCACTTTCAGCCTCCTTCTTCTTTTTGATTTGATCGTCTAAGCCATTTTCGTACCGGTCCGTCGTCGTATTTTCCCTCCTTTTCTCCGTTTCGACTAGTTTTTTGGATTGGACGGTTTTTTCTTCTCTAAAATATTTTCTTTGTGGTTCCACAAAAGGATACTTTCATTTATGGTTAATTTTTGATATCCTATCTTTACCCTTGCACCCTTTTCCTTCTCCTCCTTGGCTTTTTCCCATATTTGCTTTTGTATGCCCCTTTCCATAGCCGTAAGGTCATTATCGAAATAAATCGGGGTTCCTTTTAACTTTGCTTTATTCTGTAGTACTGTTAATTTATCTTTCCAACTATCCATCTCCGCCACGCATTTCGTACTTCCTATCTTATAGGAGGTTTTTATTTTTACATCCACTTTTAACTGCTCTTTAATAAACTTTACTGTCTCCTTTTTTATGGTTTCTTCGTTTTCTGAATTTATATTTATGCCCGTTATCACTACATTCTTCCTTATCTTCTCCCTTTCCAATTTCTCTAGTTTTTGCTCAACTGTTTCCAATCTCTTTTCGAGGCCGCCCGCTCTCTCGTTCCACTCCTGTTTTGCTTTTACTATTTCTTATATCTATCTATCTATATCACATATACCATCTTGTATTAAAATCGGCTTGTTCTAGTACAAGTGATAAATTTATATAAATTTCCTCTGTTAAGTTAATGATGGTTTTTCTGTATTTGAATACATATTATTCAAACCCTATTTGCGTTAAATGAACTTCACTTAAGCCACTAAATAGTCAAGCTTATCAAATAGACACATCTGATTCATAATAACGTCAATAAAAAGTTTCAATGTCGCAGTAACCTGTGATATGTATTTTGGGTTGCCTATTTTTAGAATGGTAGACTTTTACCCTCATGTATTTACCAAAAAAGCGCCCATTAGACAATTTTGGTCATATATCATAATAGATAGATATCGGTAACTTCGTTTCTTATTGGTTAGACCTTCATATATTAAAATGAACAAATTATTGAGAAACACCCTGTTTAAGTTAAAAATTTCAGTAGCATATTCAAAAAGGGCAGAGCAGGAATTGTTTATTGAAGAATTTACCCCCTCATTAATTCTTCTCCACACATTATTTACCTTATTTCTTCTTCCAAAATCGCTTCTTCATTTTTTCCTCTTCATTTTATGCAGCATAAATGAAAAAATATTTCATTTCAAAGAAGTGTACTGTACGCCGCTTCCAATTATTTAAATGAAATTAAATATATATTACGGGACACATTTTCGATATACTTTTAACAGCACAAAGTCGTTAGTAAATTATTCAGAAGCACTTCGTATAAGTGTTGAAGCGAAATTTTTTACCGGTTGCTGATTACTCGTATAAACGCTGCGCTTTATATGGGATAGTTTCCAATTAGCTGAGGTGTGAGAAAAATAATTAATTAAAAGAAAACAGTCAGAGCGTCAACAACTAGTCCAGCACTAACTTAATTAATCCTAATTAGATTCTTCTATTGTGCGATTTTCCGCGACTTCCGCCAAGAAAACTACCCCAAAGCTCCACTAGGGGCTCTGTAGTAGATATTGACCGTACAGTTATAAAAGCTGCCACAGAATGCGTTAGTATCGCCGCCCTCTAAAAGTCCGTAGCTTTGTAGTAAGCATACCGGGCCTTAATTCATTCAAAAAGCTTGAATGATTTACACTTCCGTTTAAACAAATTCGCATTTGCTTCGAAATCAAAGACACACGTACGTATTTTAAGTTTTCGCTTGCGTGCTTTCGCCTGATTTTATGCAATTTCCCTACTGATCTGCTTAAATCGTTGCTTGCAATTCGAATTTGATTTTTATTCGTTTAATTGTGGATTTAAATTTTTTTTGCATATTTTTTGGTTAAGTATTGTCGCAAAATCAACTGGTTTTACTGTAACGTGAATCAGGGAGCGATCAATATGTTGCTGCCCTCCTACAATTCGGTACGGTTGTATGCGGGTGGTTTTACCCCACCAACCCCCCGATTTGACCTGCTACCCCCATGATCTGCATGCATGCAAGTAGTAATTTTTATCGCGCCAACGCATGTAGAACAACCTGCACGAATTCCTTTCTAATTCCGGCACAAAATCGAATTTTTGCATTTTTCTTGCAGTTAGCGAAGGGGTGGTGGTGCATCGGCCGGCAAAATTACCGACTGTAGTAAATACTGTGCCCCAACCGCAAACGGCCCCACCATTTCGTTCAGCAGCTTTCGGCAGTCTTTCACCTCCAATGTTAATTACCTGAAAAGACGCTTCAGCTCTGGGGATTTGTCCTCGGAGTGCGAAGATGGGGAAGCCCCCGTGGATCCCTACACTAAGCCACCCCCGGTCACATCGCAGCCTCAGGTTTGTCGAAACTTTATGTGCAATTTGGGATGTCCTTTCGTTAAGATTGTGCTTGGTGTACTTTAAACTGAATCATCGATCCCTGAAAGTTTTATGCGCTGCAGGAATCGCAGAATCAAAGAAAAGTTTCAATGATTCGACGCGAAAAAGGTTGCACCATTAAAAAGACATTTAAATTTGAATGGAAGGGGGGTTTCGGCTTCCCAGAGGGATTATGAAAAAGTTAAGATGTATTGGAAAACCCGCGAATAACGGAATGTTGGGGACTTTGGGATATGGAAACGAAGATAGGAAAAACGTAAATTGAAGGGTTTATTTCCTTTCGGGAAAAGCTGTAAAAATTTGTTAGAAAAAATATTTTAAGGAATATTAAACGAGCTGTAAAATTCCAAAAAAGTTGAAATCACATAGTTGTGAAAATGTGTAGGAAAATGAGCAAATCAGTTTTTCTTTATTGTAGATTTCCAAGACGAACCTGAATCAAACAAGTTTTTGTATTTATTTTCACGTCTAACGCCACCGAGTAATTAGCAAAATGAAAAACTATGGTTTCTGATTCGAAATCAACTTCAAAATACAAGTTTAAAATCCTGAAAAACATTTCAAGAAAATACTCGAAATTATAAAGAAAAATACAGCCAAGCAGAAACTATGTTATGTGCTTCAACTTCATCTATAAGCTCTTGAAAACCTACTTAATTAAGTTACCCCAAAACCTTTTACAAGGATTCTGGTATAAATTACAAATTACATATATGTATATTTTTAGAAGTTCTAGTATTGCAGATTTTGTTGAATATATAAATTTAAACTGTAAAAGGGTTCATTAAGAGCATTATTGAGTCTTCAAATGTAAAGTACAGATTGTATTTCATTACATTGTGGGGAAGGTCCTTACATTAAAAAAAAACGTGTAGTCTACCTTCCTACGCGTAAGTGTCAACGATAACTAGAATTTACAAATTAGTCAAAATGTGATCATTCGCCTTACTAATTATTATTACTGACACATTTAAATTATATTAACACTTTACATTGTTAAAGTAAATTGGCAATAAATTCAGCCATGAAAATGTATCTATCCATAGCTTAAAACTTGTAAAAGCCCTAAAATTTTATGATGCACTGGTTCCAAATTTGTCTTTTTGGCGCCCTTGATAGTACATTTTCTGTTACTGTCGACGGTTCATAAATACCGAAATAGCAACGTTTGGAATGCAGTAATACTATAAGCATAGCAATGTTTGTGTATTCAGAAAGAAAATTGAAAATTACATGCATGAACACAGCGTTTCCCAAACTATACCCTTTCGGGGCCGCAATTAATACAAAACATCTTAACTTAATACTTAATGTTTAGCATACTATTGTTTTTCACAAAACATTTATATATATATATATATATATATAATATACTTACGAGTACAATCTAAAACTACATAAAACCTAACAGCTTATTTAAACAAATTAGTGACCTAAATGCGTTTGTTTACAAACTGCATAACTTGTCCAAGTTTGGTTCTAAGTGAGTCATCGCTACCTCTAGTTCACGTTCGATATTAACTCGGTTTCTCTATTTCGATTTTATATAAGCTACTACAAAAAACAAACTTCACAAACATAAAATGTAGGAAATGGCAATATAACCTGCATAGCTGTCTTGAATAACCCTGGAATAGCCCTCTTAATTAAAATAATCCAAATTGTCTTCTTTTCTGTATTTAATGTTAAATCCATGAATTGTTCCTCTTCTTGCAACGATAAATCTGTCGGTCTAAGTTTAAAGGGTTTGTTAGCCACTTGTATTTGGTCACAAGACTATTTTCAAAGAAGTAACGTTCTTAGATGATATTCTGTGGATCTGAAAATGATACATACATTTGTAAGGCTTGGTTTGATATCGTTAACAAATATTTTTAAATGAATAAACATTTCTGTGTCTTCACTTATCTTGTTCGACCTGAGTTCCAATTTTCGCGAAAATCCGTGAATTTTATCTGATAGTTGTAATATATGAGTATTATTTCCTTGCAACTGAGTATTTCAAATATTTATTTATATAAAAATGTCAGTTAAATAAGCCAGTTTCATTATGAACAGTTCATCAACAAAATTCTAGGCATCTTTGTGCTTTTCTTCTTTCAATAACGTAAGTATATATTTCCTGGCTAAGCTCAAAGACCCGTTGGCAGCCAACATATTTAAACATATTACACACTGTGTTCCATCTTCACTATTAACTGCTGTATTTATAATACCAAAATTCAAATATTCGTCACTATATTTCTCAGTATTTGCTTTGTGGGTGTGTACTAGCACTCTCAAAATTAGGTTCAGACCCAATTAAATATCTTTCCATGCTAGAAAAATATTTGTACAAACTTAAATTACAACAGAACACAAACGAAATATTGCGTGCATACTCGCTGCTACGCTTAGATATTACTAAACTAACCTAACTGAACACACATCATGGTTTTATATGTTCTGTCTCCACTGTCACTATTTCTGGGGCATTCTACAACTCTCGGGAAAGTTCAAAATTCCGTCTTGCTAGAAAGGGGGGCGCCTATCATAACAAATTTGAAAAGGGGACAGCGAAACCTAAAATTTTGGGAAACCCTGCATTAACCTATTAGGGATGTAGTATCATTATTGACAACGATTTTTCTTGCTAAACTATGAATACTTTTGTACCTTGTATGTTTCAAATGCATCTGTCAGTACTGGAATTTTTGTTAATTGTTGTATCGATTCCGATTGACAATAGAAATAGTGTTAAGAATATCAGTGGTAGTGTGTATTAAACATTTAATCTCTTCTTTTCGATGACCCTTTACCCAATCATAACGTGTATGTGACCATAATATTCCCAAGGCGAATACGACTTTTCACCACTATTTGTTAATAAAATTTGTACTCCTAATGTGCTATCTTGTAACTTTTAAAAAGTATTTATACAGTTTAATTCGATCGTTTTTCCCTCTTCAGAAGGGACGAATTTTTTATAAGTACTTACTAATCACCTTTACATTCTGGGTTTGAACAGAAATTTTTAAATTTTCCTGGTACTATTATAATAGTGTTTCAGTTAACAATATGCATGGTTTTCAGCTTTTTTTCCCCAAAAGCGCTTTAATTATTGTCTATTTGTCTAAAATTGGATATTTCTTGTTCAATAGAATCGATGTGTTTAACATTATTTTTCTACCCAGAAGTTACCATTAAGAACTGGAATTCTGAAGAAGTCATGCCAAAAACTTAATTACAACGTCTAAAAGTCTACGAGACTGCACTGTAAATGAGAAAACTTTGGGAAATCTTTAGGAAATTGGACATGACCTAATACAAATTCTTTCGTGAGTTATACAAACTTTTCTTGGGCATTAAAAATTTATAAGTTCTTTAACTTTAGTAATTCGCAAAATTTAAGAAACCTCAGCAAATTACACGTTTAATTATACAACAAAAAATTAATTCCGCTTTGGGCTGTGTCACAAAGTTCTAAAAAATGTAACTACGTTTTAGAAATTGTTTTAAACATTATTTTTTAGTTAATCAGATTTGTAATTCTTATTTGCTTTGGTTTATTATCGGAAAAATTTGAACTGGGAGGGCGATTTTGATTTACATTACCTTCTCTACAGACGTTTGAAAAGTATTTTTAGTAAGGTGATTCACTAGAATATGCAACCCATCTTACATATATATTGGGATATTCAGGGGTATATACAGTTGTCTTCACAATCTGAGAATTATATATTATTATTAATATGGCAATTTTCAGTGCCGTACATCACGAAAATATAATTTCGTGCCCTGCCATCTGGAAAACAAAAGGATAAGTGAGCAGCCATACTATTTATGCGTATGATTTTCACTAAAACATAATTTTAGAAAGAGCGAAAATTCTTACATTCACTAAGTATAAATTAATTTAATGTACTTGTACGAAATTTTGCAAATTAATTGTGAAAATCATGTACATAACCTTTTGCTTGACAGATGACAGGACACTAAATTAGATTTACGTGATGTATGCCTTTGAAAATTATTAGAATTATTATTGTATTGAATTGTAGAATTATTAGGAAAACAGGCGTCAGTTAGCTTGAGTCTTGTCAACAGGTAAACAATCTATTACAATTGCTATTTCAGAGCTAAGTTTTCTAATAATTCTGTGCTAATCTACTTGCTTTATATACAGGGTGTCCCATGACGTGCGGTGACTACTTGGTGTACGTAACCTTTAGATCAAATATAGTTAAACATTCTAATAAAGTTATGCCCTAAATTAAACCGTTTTCAAAACACAGATTGTTAAATTATCATTTATTAAAACATTACAATTTTAGAAAAGTCAATATTTATTTTGATATTAGTTTAAATTCACTATAAAGATGCTCTCAATACACATTCTGGCTCTTCTTAAGAGAGATCTGGTTGCCCTACGTAACAATTGTTATTCCGAATTAGTTCTGCAGCCTCAAAATGCATCTCCTAAGATCTTCAACAGTCTCTGATGGTGTTTGGTATACCATGTCTTTCATACGGCTCCACAAATAATAATCTAAACAAGTTAAGTCCGGAGATCTTGGAGTTCGGAGGTGCTATTCTCCTCTACCAATTAAAGTCGTTCAAACCGTCGATTCAAAAATTGTGTTACACGTAACGCAAAGTACGCAGGGGCACCATCGTACTGTACCACATACTATGTCTGATCGCCAGAGGGATATCATCTAACAATTCTCCCAAAATGATCTTCTAGAAAATTTAAATATCTGTCGGCGGTTAACTAGTTCTCAAACACGAATAGACCAATGAACATGTTATCAATATTTCCACACCACATATTCACTGAAAACCTATGTTGACAATCTGACACTGATTTCGTATGGATTCTCCAAATCCCAAGAGTTGCTGTCTTTCTGTTCATTAATCCATTACTTGTAAATATTGCCTCATATGTGAATAAAATTCTATTACGTACGTTTCGTTGTTGAATGATCCAGCGGCAAAAGTCCATACGATTAGCAAAATCTGTATGTAAGCGGGCTTGAACGGACTGGATATGAAATGGATATAAACCATGACGTTTTAATGTTCTTGTGCAGATATACGACGAACAGAGTTGATGGGATTATTATCAATTTCTCGCAGTATGTTGACCTCATTGGCTAGTATTTGCTGTATAGGACGCTCAGTCGACGGTTTCGGGACAGTTCCGTATTCACGTAGGTGGTTGTGTGGCACTCGTTGGAAAACTCGTTTGTCTGGTAGAGTCGCCGATTTGTAAATCTCAACCCGTATTCTCGAGCAGCTGCTACTGAGTTTTCATCACAAAAACCGTACATGTAATGGATGTCGGCGTACTTTCGCGCTGTAGAAGTAAACATTATTAACACTGTTAATACGCACAAGCAGAGAAATCAACTTTAAGGTGCTTTACTGTTTGACATACAAGCAAATAATATCATTTCCATAGTAACGTAGACAGTTTGTATCAACTAACTAGGCCATTCCAACCCAAAATAGTCAATATGCGCTGGGAGATAGCAGCTCATAACTTCACTACCCTGGTTTGACTAAAGCTCATATACTAGCCCAAAGGGATAAATACGTGTCGGTCTTGTGGGAAGGTTCAAGGCGACAAAACAATTTTTAAAATATTAAGCACTACTGAAAGGTAAAGTGCTTTATACAGACTAACTTAACGTTTGAAATTCTGAATATCATTGAACAAAGCATTAGTACTTATTCGTTTTCTTAAGAATCTATGGCAAAAAAGTAGGAATTGTGTGGAAGCTAAGTATCGTGAACCCCGATTGAATTCTTTTGATGTCCCTTTAAATAAATTTAGTTATTAATTTCGGGGTTTCTAAATTTATACTAATATACGACTATATGTATTAACCTTAGACGTCTGAATGTTGACTATTTTCCGTAGATGGGCGAGAGTGTACAGGGTGTCCCACAACGTGAGGCACTACTTCGGGTACGCAATCTTTAGAGCAAATGTAGTTAAAAGTTTTAATAAAGTTATGCCCTAAACTAATCCGTTTTCAAAATACAAAGTGTTAAATTATTATTTATTAAATATTTACAATTTCAGAAAAGACAATATTTATTTTTATTTTAGTTTAAATTCACTAGAAGAATTGTTCAAAATGAGGTGAGGCACTATTTCTTGTACGTAATCTTTAGAACAAATGTAGTTAAAAATTCTTATAAAGTTATGCCCTAAAGTAAACCGTTTCCAAAAGCAGAATGTTAAATTATTATTTATTAAATAATTTCAATTTCAGAAAAGCCAATATTTATATTTATTTTAGTTGAAATTCACTATAAAGATTATTCAAAATGGCCACCGTTGCTTTCTAGACATATCCTGGCTCTTCTTAAGAGAGATCTGGTTGCCCTACATAACATATCATTGTTATTCCGAATTAGTTCTGCTGCCTCAAAAATGCGTCTCTTAAGATCTTCAGCAGTTTCTGATGGTGTTTGGTATACCATATCTCTCATATGGCCCCACAAATAGTAATCCAAACAAGTTAAGTCCGGAGATCTTCGGGGACAGGGGTGCTGTTCTCCTTTACCAATTACAGGTCCTTCAAAAAGTTGATTCAAAAATTGTCTTACACGTAACGCAAAGTGCGCAGGGGCACCATCGTGCTGGTACCACATACTATGTCTGATGGCCAGAGGGGCATCATCTAACAATCCTCCCAAATGATCTTCTAGAAAATTTAAATATCTGTCGGTGGTTAAATGGTTATTAAAAACGAATGGACCAATGAGCATGTTATCAATAATTCCACACCAGATATTCACGGAAAACCTATGTTGATACTATGATACTGCGATTTCGTGAGGATTCTCCAAATCCCAAGAGTGTTTCTGCTCATGAATCCATTCCTTGTAAATATTGCCTCATCCGTGAATAAAATTCTATTAGGTAGGTTTAGATTTTGAATGATCCAGCGGCAAAATTCCATACGACTGGCAACTGTAGGTAAAAGGACTTGAACAGGCTGGATATGAAATAGATATACACCATGACGTTTTAATCTTCTCGAAACTCGCATTCGTGGTACATTAACTTGTGCAGATACACGACGAACAGAGGTGTTGGGTTAATATCATGGTACAGTACTTGTTGTATTAGACGCTTTGTCGAAGGTTTTGGGAAAGTTCCGTGTTCACATAGGTGGTTGTGCACTCGTTGGAAAACTTGTCGGTGTAGCAGTCGCTGATTTGGAAATCTCAACCCATATTCTCGAGCAGCTGCTACTGAGTTTCCATCACAAAAACCGTACATTTAATGGATATCGGCGTACTCTCGCGTTGTAAAAGTAAACAATAAGCGCAAGCAGAGAAATCAACTTTAAGGTGCTTTACTGTTTAACATACAAGTAAATAATATCATTTCCATAGTAACGTAGACAGTTTGTATCAAATACTACTTAATATTATTTATTGTTTCGGCTGCTTCAGTATTTAACTAAAACAGGCCATAACTTGTTTAATAGACGATTTAGAGAAAATGAGCACTCTTTAGTTAGTCGATTTTTTTGCACCTCTCCTTACCTTATGGGACCATGTATTTGTAGGGTTGGTTGCATATTTTGCTAATTCGTGTTTCGAGAAACACTACATTTACACCTATTCTCTAGATTTTTTGGTGTGTATTTCTTTTTCTGCTTTCGTTCTCCAATTATTTCTTCATTTCCTTTTACATATTACCCGCCGTCTGAAAATAATCTTTGCTGTATTACTCAGAAGTAGTTCGAATTCCCCGAAGAAGCAATTTAGCTTTTCCCGACCTTTCACAAAAATATTTTTCTCGGGTCGTAGGTACTCCAGAATATTGAGCCTGTCAATCAATCTTAGCGTTTTTGAACATAAATAAATTTTTATTGACTGCCAGGTTTCACCGTAGGTAATAATTCACATCAATGGCATAGTGAAATTGACAAACTATTACTCCCCCAAACAATTTTCACATCATTTTTCATTGTATCGTCAACAAAAGTTGAGATTCAGTTATATATTGCCGCACAAAAAATAAACACAAATGAAAAGAAAACGAAAACCCCAGAAAATGTAAAAGTTTTCCTATTTTATTTTTTAGATCTCTAGCTCATCTTTTAAAGGAAGTCACTTAACTATTACAAGTTCTTGTTCACACAAGTTTCAAGGATCAGCTTCTTCCTTCCTTCCTTCCTGCTTTTAGGACTTGAATTTGTGTTTTTCTGTTGGCTCAGACTGGAGATATTCAATATTAAAAAACTTGCTGTTAAATTATGCGACCAACCTGTTTAATGAAATATTTTACTCCAAATTTACTACATTTTATAAATATTTCGGTTCAAGCGTTGGCATTAAGATGGAAGGTCAGGAGGTTTCAGAATTAATTATGCAAATGGGGCTTGAATGCCCTATTTTAATATGGAAGTCTATTTCTCTGGCAATATTTATATTTAAACTTGAAAAATAATAATACGTTTACGAGGGAATAGAAAAATAAACAAAAATGATGTAATATTTCCTGATGTAGATGCTGAAATTGAATTCACAACGATAAATAAATTTATGACACCGTTTTAGTCATAAATCAATACATTTATCTCACTTATTTACTTCAAGGGAAAAACAGGTAAGAGTCGCTTCTTTTTAAAAATAACAGGCTTTCATGATTTTCTTCTAACCCCTTTGAAACACTTCACTCGTAATCCAGCGCAACGACCTGTAAAGCCTCCATTAATCATCTTAAGCCTATTTATGTTGTGTAACATCTCCTGTTAACCAAAAGTAAGATGAAAGATTATCGCAAAATGTGTCTGAAAGCGTGCACAATAACGAGGGTCCAACATTTTGCGGGATTTTTCAACTGAAAACCGTTCTCTGAAAACCAGAACTGACTTTTTGATTTCTCACGCGAATACTTCAAGAAAGAATATTCTGGCCCGTTAAGTTCCAAAAGAAAATTTGTGGTGTGAAGGAGATTTCCATCACCTGACAAAATTGTTGGTATTTAGCGTACTCAAAGTTTTTCCGATACTAACTACCAACTGTAGTTGCTGGCGCGTATGGAATATAAATAAGCCAATGTGAATGGCTAGTCGGGTCATAAAACACGTGTAATTTAACGAGAATTAGAGCGTTTAGCCTGTATCACGTTATATGATCATTAAGCGACACAATGTTGTATAGTTATAATTAAATATTTAATGTTGGAATGGCACCGTTTTGATATCTTTGTTGATATAACCGTAAATCTGTTTAAAATACGCTTGCGTTGAAGGCTTTATTCGCATTTTTGATGTTTCAATAAAAATGATTTAAGTACGTACATAGAGCATTCGTAAAGATCAGAATCTTTATGTAAAATGATTCCTTTAGGTCAGAACTTGCAATGAACGTGAATGGTGAATGACCAACTAATATTTCTCCGTATTTTCATTGTTCCACCAACATTAAAAATATGTCCATGTTACCAGTTTTTGAAAAATTCTGGGGTAATAATATTTATATTGAGGGACTATTAAAGTGACTCAAATGGGTTAAAATTCGCGTTTTGTGTTGTCACCGTAGCTACGTTAATATGCAACCTTTCCATTTGTGGTCTTTTGATTAGTAGACAACATAAACAAACGTGAAATAAGGTGAAAGACCCATAGAAAAATTATGAGAACGGTCGATAAAAATTGCCCAAAGTTTACGATATATGTGGCCTAATTAAGTGAAATTATTTCACCTCATAACGAACTACCATCCTTTAGCAATATAAAGTTTACAACTTCAGTGTCAAAATGTATTTACATATCTTAAAATCGGAGCAATACCAAGCCTCAAATTTATTTTGTGGTATACTAGATGCATTGTCTTTCACATTGGCTGTAGTTCGCTTTCCAGCGTTGAGGTAGACGGCATTAAGACCCAGGACGGACAGGGTAGTGAATATAATAGTTTGTCTTTGTAAAAAGTTACGTTTAATTTTTGATTATCAGCTCAATTTAAAATCGCGTTGAGTTACAAACTATAGTTATAAAAAACAATATCATTAGTTTAAAGTAATAACAAATTATACAGACTGGCAAAAGAATACAAAAAATTAGTGAATAAGGTGGAGCCTTGTCTTTGTCTATTTGTCTCAGATTGTAATGCTTTTAGTTTTTCTGAACGATTGAAATTTTCTGTAATATGCATGGATGACATATAATGCGATTTTGCTTCCTAATGTCTGTATTATAGCAATTTAGAGAAAAATTTAAAAACAAAAGTTGTTTGTTTGACACTGTGCATGACTTAAAATTGTTACTGACTATATAGGTTGTTTATTTTAGGGGGACAATGGACAACTTATTTATTTTGAATAGAACGTCCTATATATTATAACATTTTAGGATGTTTACATTTTTATCATTACAAAGATATAGGGTTTTAGGTATCTATCGCTAATGGTTTCGGTAACAATTAACTTTCTCTTAAATTTTGAAAAATGACGGTTTATCTTTGACAGTTAGTATCTGAAGAATAGCATACAATTTTTCAAAATTATTTTGCAGTTTACACGGACAATTTTTCAGATAAATACCGTACTGTTTAGAATTTAAATATTAATTTTTCAAAAGATGAAATGGTTGATATGGTATTTATATTGGGGGAGTGCCAAAGAAATTGTTTATTAGCTTGCAGAGTTTACGCTGAACGTTTTCAAGACCGAAGACATCCCAGTGTGTTGCCTTTCAAACGATTACGACAAAGATTTATAAACACAGGAAGTGTTAAATAAAATAGTATTCCATGAAGGAAGCGTACAATGAAGACAACGAATTTGCTATAATAGCTTCCACAGTAGAAGATCCGAAGTGTAGCACCAGAAATATAAGCCGCCAAACATACATAGGCCAGTATTTTGTGTGGAAAATATTGAAAAAGTACAGGTACCATCCCTACCACATTCAACTTCATCTTCTTGATCGTCGGTTAATGTTTTGCGAATTGGCCCATCAACAAATAAATGCTCAAGCCAATTTGTTCAATTATGTCCTTTTCTCCGACGAAGCAACTTTTTATAAACATGGGAATGTGAATCGTCACAACTTCCACTATTATTCAACGGAAAATCCGTTATTTGTAAAAGAAATGGATGATCACGTCGATGGTCCTTAAATGTTTGAGGAGGAATTGTAGGCGATCATGTCGTTGGTCCATTTTTTTTACGGATACCCGTATGCTCAAATGTATTTACAGCTTTCACAACAGTTTTTGGGATTTATTGGAAAATATTCCATTAAACGTTATACAGAACCTATCGCTGCAACATGACTTGGTCCCTTCACAATATAATTTGGACATTAGAAATGTCGTTCTTCCATATTTTTTTAAGGATACCTGAATGATCAATTGTATTTACAATTTTTATAACATATTGTTTGGTATTTATTAGAAAATATTCCGTTAAATATTATACAGAACTTGTAGTTGCAACAGGACGGAACCCCTTCACACTATAATTTGGACGTTAGAAACGTTTTAAACGCGGAATTTCCCAATAAATGGATTGGGAAAAGAGGTCCACTAGCTTAGCCTGCAAGGACCTACGACCTGACCGAATTAGATTTCTTTATGTGGGGATTTGTAAAAAATAAACTTTACAGAATTCCCTCTACAATGAGAGAAGATATGCGAATTCGAATTCAACATGCTGTTAGAGACATAACACCTGCAATATTGAAAAGTGTAGGTACACAATCGCTTTATGCATCGATTAAATTTGTGTGTTCAAAAAAATGGCCAACATATAGAGCACTTTACTGTAAATTTAAATAGGTTTTTAATAGATTTTTTACGCATAATACTAAGTATACATACATTAATTAATAATTTTGAGAAGTTATACCCTGTCTTACCTCACTGTTTATTTCAAACGGTCGTCAGCAGTGTTTAGAAACGCGACTGTTTATTATTATTGGTATTATAAATATTGAAAAAAATATTTTGATGTTAATATACCTTGTATTTGGATACAACTGTTATTTCAAAACGAAAAACTCAAGTCATATAAAACCGCACATACGATTAAGGGTTATTGAACGACAAGCTCGAAAATGTAAAAATATACCATTTTAAAAAAATAAGATATTAGGAGTTGAATTTTATTGAATGTGGTTGTACATTAGAAATATCCTGCATAACACATTTAAATTCTAAACAGTACGACACTTATCTGAGAATGCGTTCATGTAACCTGCAAAATAATTTTGAAAAATTATATACCGTTGTAAATGTTACTGTTAAAGCGAGACCGTCATTTTTTCAAAATTAAAGAAAGTGTTATTATTACCGTAAACATTTGTAATAGATACCTAAAATCCTATATCGTTATAAAGATTAAAAAGAAGAAATTAAAAATGTAATATTATACAGGATATTCTATTTAAAATAAGGACCGCCGTTCCACTGAAACAAAACACCCTGTTTGATCAGCAAATTTTAAGTTATGCACAGGAACCAAACAAACAACTTTTGTATTTATAGTTTTCTCCAAGTTTCTATAGTAAAGATATTAGGAAACAAAATCGCACTATTACGTCACCATGTATATTTGCATGGTTATCGTGAAAATTTAAACATTATAAATATTTTTAACTGTCATACAATAATAATTAACAGTTTACATTTCAAATTTAGTTAGGTTATTTATTTAATATATTAATTACAGCGAGTCATTACAATTACACATGACAATACTGTGAATTTAAAGATGTTAACAGTGGAACATAAAATGTTCATATTAGAATCTTATTCTCATAATGATACAAATAATGAAAATGATGAATGGCAATATTCATTCAAACCTGTTTCACAGAATTTCAATAGCGTTATCCGAATGAGGCTGCAACCTTTACTTACTTACAACAATTTCTATCAAACCGCTAAAATTATTGTGAATAATTTTAGAGCAATTGGAAGCCTTGAAAGGAAGAGGAATCAGAAAACCTATGAAAAGAACTGCAGAAGTTATTGAAAATGTTAGCGATATTGTGCAAGAAACACCTTCTAAGCCGATCAGAAAACTAAGTCAAGAAATTGATTTGTGACATGGTACTTGTTGAACAATTCGAAAAAAAAGGCTTCTAGTACGTTTCCATTCAAAATGCAAATTTTTTTCTCGTTCTCTACGGCGTGATTTCCAACCTAGAACAAATTATTGTGATTGGTTCATAAACAACATAAATAATAATGACATATTCGATCTTACTTTGTTTGGCGATGAAGCTCGTTTCACCTCAAAGGGTATCTTAACAGCCAAAATATGAGAATATGGACAACAAATAATCCACATATCTTTGAGCAAAAACCGTTACATCCATAAAAGATCGTGTCATATAATTTTTAAACGAATTTTATGATGATCGGTTAATTAGTACAGGTTTGATTCCACCAAGGTCACCCGATCTTACAGTTCCAGACTTCTTTCTAGTCCTTTATCTGCAAAACAATATTTGTAGTAATAAACTACAGAATGTAGAAGACTTACAAAATTATATTTCACAAAAGTTAGATGAACTTACCCCTGATACTCTCGTAAATGTGTTTGAAAATCTTATAGAAGAATATATGTATGTTCAGAAAACAATGGTCAAAATTTTTAACATCTTTTTTAGTATTCTTTATTTACTTGCATAACCTCACTGCTTCGACTAGGAATCCTAGAACATTTAAGACGGCAATGTAACCTTGAATATAGCTAATTAAAGTATAGACAAACACTGTAAAATTGGGTTAATTTTAAATTTCTGGCAAATAATTAAATAAAACACTTAGTAAAATTTGAAATATAAATTGTCAATTGTTAATGTATGATAATTAAAAATATTTATAATTTTTACATCTTTATGATCACAGATTAATCTAAGACATGAGTTTAAAAGTACAAGGGTGTCTTTGACTTGGGTTTTTATTGCTCTCAGGGTATTTAGTATATGAAAAATAATTTTCTGAAAACTAAATTTAAAATAATTATTTGTATGGTTGGTTACAGTAAATAATTCGAAGAGGTTACCAAAACGACAGAATTTAAAACCACTTTATATGCAGGTTTTGAAAACAAGTTTTTTATGTTTGTTAATCGGCTATTAGGAAAAATGCATAGATCACAAAGATTAACGAACTGCTGGAAACAACAGAACTTATTTCCTGTCTATTTTTAGTTTATTGAATCAAACGCAGTCTGAAACATTTTAAAGCAGTTATTTTATGACATGTATTAGAGAATCATTACAAATACCACTGTATGTCTTTTTGATGTTGGAAAATAAAAAAATAATTTTTTAACAGATGTTTTCAGAATTGTTATAAATAAATAGTTTAAGGCCGTGGGCTAAAAGTTAGCGCGTTGGACTTCCACGCTGAAGGTCCGGGGTTCAATTCCCAGTACCGGAAAATCGGATTTTTAACGGCCGTTCTCCCTCGCAAGGCAATGGCAAACCAGCGAGGTATTCTGCCTAGTAAATCTTCTCTGGAGTAGAAGTGTTTACACTTCCCGTGGTTCCATGCCCACGTTAAGCTGTAGGTCCTCTATGGCTGTGGCACTTTAAACGCGCAACATAGACATAGCAGAGAAGATCACTACGTCTCGTAAGAGATAAAGTACTCTATAAGAAGAAGAAGAGTGGTTAACGTGGATTGAGGAATAAATAAATCCTAGTTTCAGTCGATGTTTTTTAGGTTATAAAGTTAGAAAATAACTTTCGACAATCAAACCCATGTACCTCTAGTATCGTGGGTAGCAACCATCGTTACTTCCTGTTTGCTACAATTGTAAAAATAGATGACCTGTAAAAATACTGTAAATTGTTGCGTAAATCTTAACTTCATACTTCTATTCACTTGGGAATCTAAAATTGTTTCTTATGAATTAGAAGTACTACTTTCTATCATCATTAATGGAAATAGTAAGGAAATGCGAATTACCTTAATGTGTGCACACTTTATTAAAATCTACTAGCAAATATTGGAGCCGTCTACTTCATTTTATGTAAATGGACAAGAAAAATGTATGCAGATTTCTGCTTCTCATCAGCGTGAAAAGCACGGAGGACCTACAGTTTAACGTCGAATTCAAACGACAGAAATTCCAGAGAAGGTTTTTGATATTAAGACTGCGGTGGTTGCCAACCGAATTGGGTAATGCTAGGCAACCATACTCATGCCATAATTGATGTTTTGCTCAGAAAGCGAGCGCTCTGCCAATGGAGCTACTACCACACACCGATTACAATCGTTAATTACAAAATAGTAAATACATTCAAACTATGATTTAAAATAATTTTACGGCGTCAATGTGTGGCGTCATAGTCATATGAAAAGGCGATCTTATTGTGATGATTGTGTTCCTTTGTAGGGAGAGTTAAATGCAATAACAGATTTTAATAATCTATTTTAGGGTAATGTTCATTAACATCTACTTGAACTGGCAACGTAATACATAACAAAGCAATCAATTGTCATTAAACCAAGCAAACAAAAAGAAACTGACTCAACATATATATTTAACTTAGATAGAATCAAATAATTGTAGGTTAGGCTATAAAATAAATAAAATAATTTGCAGTACCGCCAATAGAACAACCGTAATAACCTTGGTTACCAAAGACTGATACGTCGTATAAATAGTTCCATTTTTATAAGCTCTTGAAATCGCATGCTTTAATACTGTTTTCTGCGATTAAAACGGCGTTTATTGAAATAACAACTGAAATGAAAGCAGCTCATAAGGTTTTGTTCGAGAATAAAAAAATCACCCGACTTCGTACGTTTTCGTCCCTATGGTTAGGTATGTCTGTAAAAATTAGATTCTTTTAAATTTTCGAATTACTTTAAGATTGCAAAATTTCATCTAGTATTAAAACCGAAGAAGCACTTCAAAGTGAAGGGCAACTATCCAGAAGATTCACAAAGAGGAATTTAATATTAAATACTTGAAGTCAGAATTTCTAATCTTAAATTCTCATTGTTGTAGATGTTTCTAGCAGACATTATTAATGTGAAGTTACTCGGGAGCACGTAAATTAATTTATGCTGAACTAAAGCAAATATCATTCTAGTTCGCTAGCTACTACCTTCGCTTTCACTATTTTTCTAAATCTAATTCAGAGACGTATCCAAGCTAGTCACGAAAGTATATCTGAGCGCTTAAAATAATAATAAATTTCGACCGGCATCCTCCAGATTTCATCAACAATTCTTTCCGACTGCGAATATGTTTAGTGCCTACCAGAAACGTCTGCATGTAACGTCACGCAAAGTTCGCACGAAGCCCATTTACATCCGTTTATCTCAAAATTCCCCCGAATGCTGTCAGGAAATTCGTTGGTGGCGAACGATGCCAATCTCATTTGAAGTGCAAGAAATGATCTGAATATCAGTCGTAACTCACGAGGTTCATGCTGTACTGTCACCCTGATGAAGGCAGAATGTTAAAGACTTGTTTTACCCCCTGTATCGATCGGCTGAAAATTTTGCACCAGTAAATGGAAGATAATGGAGACGAAAGATGAGACCCGCCTGCTTAATTGGGCCGTTTATGTAATTTTCTGTTTATTTTCCAGCGCGCACCGCTTTACACTTTACATCTCTTGTATAATGTGGTTCAGTTTGTATAACGTCCTTTTGAGGGTATGTTTGAGAGATGTATAGTATGCTTTGTTATAGATATAGTTGCTTGTCACAGTAACACGTTAACTAATTATTTAACTGGAAATCTTTCATAAAACAATTTCGTAATAGACATAGAGTTGGTCAAAGCATAGTAATTAACCTGTATTTATTTTATGAGAGCTTCCTAAGCTTTCTTCTTAAATTTCCAAACTATAAATATAGGGAAAGAGTAATTTGGTGGAAGAAGCAGTGGATTTTGAGATTTCAACAATATAGTATCTCATTGTCGGCTTTAGGGTTCAGAAAGTTCAAATATTCACTTACATAAGTTTAGTAATAGCAATTTACAAAATGATCTCTACCAGGCATTGGCAAACTGTTTGTCGGAAGAGCCACTTTAGGAATTCAAAACCAAATACTATTTTTACATATGCATTATTTATTATCATGAAAAATGAATGATTATCTAACAATGAACCATTTAATGAGACGAATGGAACTGTTTTACATCTTTCAACATTTTTTAATTTTAGGTGTATATTTTGTAGTTGAGAGTCTTAAAAGTACTTGTAAATGTTTACCGGTGATGCTTGATAGTAAAGAATTTTTATTGAGATTCAGGATACAAAATGTTTGTTTAGATATGTAGGTTGATCCAAAAATAACCATCCATTTTCGAGCAAAATCTTTAAGTTGGTGGAATTTGTCCGAATTAAGTGTTGTAAAATTTACAGGGTTCTTCGTGATGGTGCATTTCCCTTAAATCAGTATCACACTGCAGATTTATAATCTCAAGTTGTAGCTCACTGGTTCCACTATCAATTTCTATTGAAAATGGATTGCCTACTATTGGCAAACTTGTCCCAATTTTTCGAAAGTCGCCAAATCTTCGGGAAAAGTCGTCATGCAAAGCGTTGATAATTTCACCATATTTTGAAATTTATTTTCTGGTTTCTTCAGCAACTTCATGGTTGGAAAGTGGCCTGTCTACCTTGTTGATCAATAAATGTCGAAGGAACAACTGGAGTTTTAATTGAAATCCATTGATACTTTTTACCATACATGGGCACATACATTTTTTCCTTGTAACACGGAGTTGAAAGTATTTAAGTGTGGGACGCTTCGCTCAAAGTCCATATCGCCCAACGCTATATTCTGCCCACAACGCCCAAAATTACTAGAGGGACACAACGCGACCACATTGCCCAATTATGAATATGACCGCAACGCCCAAAATGTCAACAACGCCCAAAGTTAGGGCAGGGACGAACGCCCAACGTAACCACATCGCCCATTTCTAAATAACCGTAAATTTTCCTTCGGCTAAGCTCGGCCCCTTGCCTATTTACTTTAGTGTATGTACTAATCTACTAATATTTAACATATGTGGGGAACACAACAGCTAACGCGATTACATCGCCCAATTGGAAAAGCTCACAACGCCCAAAGTTACGACAGGGTTAGAACGCCCAACGTGACCACATCGCCCAATTCCAAACTCTCCACAATGCCCACAACGCCCAAAGTTAGACAGGGACAGAACGCCCAACGTGGCCACAACGCCCAATTCCAAACTCTCCACAATGCCCACAACGCCCAAAGTTAGACAGGAACAGAACGCTCAATGTGGCCGCATCGCCTAATCTGAACTTACCGTTGTAGAATCATCGTCCAACTACAAAAGTAGAAACAGGTTATATTAATAAAATCAGTATGTCATTTTGCATGTACAGGGTCATCACATGAAAATGATAAACTGTAACATTGTTGTTTTTGAAGATATCGGAATCTTAACAGATGCTTTTTGAACTAATTTTTAACAAGGAAGTCATTATTTTTATCAAAAAAATAATCGACCATCGTATTACAGATATATAGCTATCAACTTTGTTGTTTTTTTATGAAACAACTTATATATTATTGTATATTCTGATTCTTATTTTTTTCTTGCTTTCATCTATATAAACATAAAAGCTCCCCACATATGTTAAATATTAGTAAATTAGTACCTGCACTAAAGTAAATAGGCAAGGGGCCGAGCTTAGCCGAAGGAAAATTTACGGTTATTTAGAAATGGGCGATGTGGTCACGTTGGGCGTTCTGTCTCTGCCCTAACTTTGGGCGTTGTGGACATTTTGGGCGTTGTGGTCATATTCAGAATTGGATAATGTGGTCGCTTTGGGCATTGTGGCTCTCTAGTAATTTTAGGCTTTGTGGGCAGAATATAGCGTTGGGCAATTTAGACTTTGGACGAAGTGTCATAGACCGACCCCCACGATGTACAGAGTAAATGCAAAATCACAAAACGAGCCATTATCAGTTAATTCAGGAAAGTCCGTAATATTTTTCATTTTTTAAAATAGAATGTGGTCATCTTTTAGACCCCATACTCGCCGAAGAACTTTCCCTAAGTTAAGCCATCGAATTTGACGATAAGGAATATCTGTGTACTCGGGTTCAATATCTTGAAGAAAACTAACGAATTGTCTGTGTTTCAGACCCCTCGATGGTATTAAATTTACGAGTTTAATAATACATATGTGACGTGGTCAACTTTTAACACATTTTTACGCAATGTTTGTTGATGTATAATACAATGAACTGTAATTAAATTACAATCAGGATCATTTTCACAAATGTTATCCTGGATTTTCTTTAATACTCCCACATTTTTACCCGCCAAACTTGGAGCTCCGTCAGTTGTTACGCTTACCATTTTGTTCCATTGTAAATTAAATCTCGTTAAGCAATTTTCAACTGATTCAAATATATCAGCAGAGCTATCGAGTACCATGTTACGGATTCTAATACTCATTATAATTGCACGTTCAAATTTGTATGGATACATTTAATTCTTCTTACTGTGGTTCGCCGATATAAACTTACATTCTCAAATTTTTGTTTAATATCAGGACATATAATTCCACAAACTTCAGTTGTACATTCTTTAATATAGTCTCCATCAGAAAACTGTTGCTCTTTGCAATTATAAGAGCAATAACAAAACTTGCCTCTGCAGTTGCTTCTTGTTCCTTAGTTTGCCGCGTAAACACGTTTTGTTGTCTAGCTGAATTTTGAATCAATCCAGCAGCTGTTTGTTTTCTTTCTTGCTTCCGGAGTTAAAGTGAAGTGTTTTTTAATGGTGCCACTACAGTATGCGGTCTACCGTTACGTTGCTACTGTAGTGTGCGGTCTACCACACAGTAGATGCTAACGTTGACAGCTATCAATATTTTGTTAGTCAAAGCCTACTGTTCAAAACTTATTGCGAAATTGGTAGTTAAAAGAGTAATTTTAAATAATTTTTTTATTACATTTTGGTGATGGTAAAGTGACTTATTATACATCATTGTATATAGGGTCATTAAGATCCACTTACTTTCATTTATTTTCAAATTTCAAATAATTTCAAATCATTATCTACATATTTCGTTGGATTAGGACTTACTGTCAATACTTCACGGGATTTTCTAGCATTATGTAGGGGTGTAGGGGTATATATAGCTCAGCCTGTGCGATATTCTGGAGATCTTGTTCTTTTCACTGAAGAAATTCCTATGGGTAATGCAACTGCTCTTACGGGGAAATCGCCGAAAACCATAGGCTAGATTTTCTGGTCACTGAAAATACAATCGTGGTCGGATTTTAAACGGTGACGAAGCTGCGGAATCTGAAAACAGCGACATTGAAGTCCAAAACAACAGGAACTATGGTAGAAGAATCGATGGCTCTTGGATGCTTGGAATAAAGAAAGCGTCTGACTGTTGCTGTTTTTTGGTGGAGCGGCGGAACAGAACTACTTTGGTGTCAATAATCCAACGGGATTGTTGGGAGTTGCGATCAGTGATTCATTCCGACGAGTGGTCAACATATGGAAATTTGAATCAACTCGGTTACCAACATCCACCGTGAACCACCAGCAGAATTATATAGATCCGGTAACAGCAGCCCATACTCAAAGAATCGAAAGATCTTGGCTGGACGCAAAGATCCGAATTTTGACAAAAATGTGGGGCGTTCCACGTAGCATTTCCAGTCTCATTAGGACCACTACCGCTGGAAGTTATTAAGGAAAGAGGCTGATGACTTGTTTGTTGCGTTTTTGGACGATATTAGTTAAGTAAACAGATAATGTGTATTTTTTGAAACTTGAAAATAAATTGTTACCCTACATTTTTTTTACTGAGGTCGATATTTGTTCTTGAACATGCTAATCATAATTTGTATACGGCAAAGTATTGCAGTAGTAAGGTGACGGTAGACCGCATACTGTAGTACTAAAGTGACGATAGACCGCAATCTAACGGTAGACTGCATACTATAGTAGCACCATTTTAATATTGTACTCTTTCAAGATTCTAGATTCTCCAGGCAAATGAGACAAATAGCCTTACTATTTACGTTAGAAAAACATTTATTTTCTTCCGCTCTTGATTGAACAAACACTGCAACTGTTCAATTTTGTTATTAATTTTTAAAAGGGCGTAAATATTATTTTTATCGCTACTGGCGCCAAGACGATCACCAAAGTCAATGCAAAAATATAAACTGCGAGAATGGGCATCAGTGATATCAGATTGGAACCGCGTCCAATCCGCACTCCCGTCCTATTACCCCAACCACCACGACGAAGCCATTAACGCCGTTGACGCCGTTGCCTACTGCCTGTTTCCGTCGTTTCGCGTAGTTAGTTTCTAATCGCAAATTATACCGTTAGAAAAGCATCCATTGGCTCGCTCCGGCTCGCGCGCTATTTCAAATTCTATCTTAATTTGAACAAAACCAGTGATAAAACAATTTACCAGCCGAATTTTGCAATGTACGTATTATATATTCAAATTGATCTTTTTAAAAGAACGGTCAAAAGGCAGAAAAAAGTAAACTGTTTTCAGTAATAGGAATGTGCAGACGGACCGCGCAAAGAAACGAGGCGGGCGTAGATTTCCCGAACCTATTTCTATTGTACTGTGTTTAGTTTATGTTTATTGTTGTGACACAATAATTGTCGCAGATTCGATTCTAAAGCAACTAACCTGAATTCGTAAACAGAACACCAGGGATATTTGATTCATTTGTTAATATATACCAACTGCAGACAGTACCAATAATCTACCCCCGGTATTTATTCAGGCTAGGAAACTGCAGTAAACCTTAGCCAGGGTAGTATATTGATCTTAAGTAAGAAAACACCGTTTACATGATAATTAAATTTAGAATTAATTGTTTACTTAAGAGATTATTTACCAATTTATTTTATCGCTTGTTACACGTATTGCTGTTTACATTGGCTGCATTTCGCTTGCCAGCGTTTAGGTAGACGGCCCTAAGATCCAGGAAGGACAGGGAAACGAATATAACGGTTTATGGAAGAAATTACATTTAAGATTTGGTTGCCAAGTTACTTTAGGATACCATAAAACAACAAAGAGGAAGAGACAGAGTGGTGCAGACCAATAGAGAAAGCCCCGTACGCAGCCGAGATACCTCAAAGCGCTGGACAATGTAAAGGAGGTTAGGAGACCTGCAGTTGGAGCCGAGATACTTCAACGCGCAATCAAAAGGAAAAGGCCCGTAAGCAGTCGAGATACCTCAAAGCGCTAGGCAAGATAAAGGATTAAGGAATCTGTGAAAAGTGTGCTTCTTGACGGTTAAATCAAGAAAAATTTGATGACAGCTTGCCTCTGCGTTATAGACGGAAAAGTGGGTAGAAAACATGCTGCGCGTGCATCTAAATCTTAGAAACTAAAACGAATTGTAATACTTAATATAATATAAATAATTCTTCGTTGAAAATACTAAAATTTTAACAAGAATGTTAGGGACAAGACTAAACAAATCACTTCCATAAGTTAGTGTTAATACGTTTGTGGAATAGCGCACAATAGAGTGTATTTTCAACGAAAATAAATAATATCTTATAAAGTTTAGGGACTAGCTAGATGCTAAACTAACCCACCCACTTATCACAGTAGCAGACTGCGCTCTTGACAGCTGCCATAGGCTATTTTCAAGTCATTTAAGATCAAACTAATTCAAAATCATTTAGTAAGTGCAATCTATGTACCTGAAATACCTGCAACACAAACGCTGAAAAAAAGAATATTTTAAATATGGAAATATAAATTACAATTACCGATAGGTAGGTATTTTATAATTCCATTAATTATATACAAAAGCTGATGCTTAATTAATATCAGTTGCTTTCATAAACTAGGCCTAATCCCAAAGGGCAGACCCTTTAACTTAAAAAACACATTCAAAGCAACGGCTCGTTCCCAAGGTAAACGAGGCGTACGATTTGCGAACGCTTTAACTAAAATTCATTAGCAGTTACCTTCAAAAATAAAATATACACATGCAAGTATACATAATGTACAAAGGTTTAACTGTCTGTGAGAATTTATATATATAATGAGGACCTTTGCACTACCTTATGAAGCATTCTAACTAGGCCATTCCAACCCAAAGTAGTCAATATGCTTTGGGAGATAGCAGCTCATAACTTCACCGCCCTGGTTTGACTAAAGCTCATATACTAGCCCAAAGGAATAAATACGGGTCGGTCTTGTGGGAAGATTTAAGACGGCAAAACAATTTTTAAAATATCAAGCACTACTGAAAGGTAAGGTGCTTTATACAGAGTAACTTAACGTTTGGAATTCTGAATATCATTGAAAGAAGCATGTAGTACAGGAATTGTGTAGAAGCTAAGTGTCGTGAACTCTGATTGAATTCTTTTGATGTCCCTTTAAATAAATTTAATTATTAATTTCGGGGTTTCTAAATTTATACTAATATACAACTATATGTATCAACCTTAGACGTCTGATTTTCGACTACTTTCCGTAAATGGGCGAGTGTGTACAGGGTGTCCCACGACGTGAGGCACTACTTCGTATACGCAATCTTTAGACCAAATTTAGTTAAAAGTTCTAATAAAGTTATGCCCTAAAGTAAACCGTTTTCAAAATACAAAATGTTAAATTATTATTTATTAAATATTTATAATTTCAGAAACGCCAATATTTATTTTTAAATTAGTTTAAATTCACTAGAAAAATTGTTCAAAAAGGGCACCGTTGCTCTCGACACACATCCTGGTCTTCTTAAGAGAGATCTGGTTGCCCTACGTAACATACCATTGTTAATCCGAATTAGTTCTGCTGCCTCAAAAATACGTCTCCTAAGATCTTCGGCAGTCTCTGATGGTGTTTGGTACACTAAATCATATATAACCCTACAAATAATAATCTAAACAAGTTAAGTCCGGAGATCTTGGGGGACAGGGGTGCTGTTCTCCTCTACCAATTACAGGTCCTTGTCTCACACGTAACGCAAAGTGCGCAGGGGCACCATCGTGCTGGTACCACATACCATGTCTGATCGCCAGAAGGACATCATCTAACAATCCTCCCAAATGATCTTATAGGAAATTTAAATATCTGTCGGCGGTTAAATGGTTCTCAAAAACGAATGGACCAATGAGCATGTTATCAATAATTCTGTGATTTCGTGTGGATTCTCCAAACCCAAGAGTGGCTGTTCTTTCTGTTCATTAATCGATTCCTTGTAAATGTTGCCTCATTCGTGAATAAAATTCTATTAGGTAGGTTTCGATTTTGAATGATCCAGCGGCAAACTTCCATATGACTAGAGGCTGTAGGTAACAGGGCTTGAACAGGCTGGATATGAAATAGATATAAACCATGACGTTTCAATCTTCTCCAAATTCGCATTCATGGTACATTAACTTGTGCAGATACAGCACCAACAGAGATGTTGGGATTAATATCATTGTACAGTACTTGTTGCACTAGACGCTCAGTCAAAGGTTTCGGGAAAGTTCCGTGTTCACGCAGGTGGTTGTGCACTCGTTAGAAAACTTGTTGGTGTAGTAGTCCCTGATTTGGAAATCTCAACCCATATTCTCAAGCAGCTGCTACTGAGTTTCCATCACAAAAACCGTACATGTAATGGATATCGGCGTACCCTCGCGTTGTAAAAGTAAACATTATCAACACTGTTAATACGCGCAAGCAGAGAAATTAACTTTAAGGTGCTTTACTGTTTAACATACAAGTAAATAATCTCTTTTCTATAGTAACGTAGACAGTTTGTATCGAATACCACTTAATATCATTTAGTGTTTGGGCTACTTCAGTATTCAACTAAAATAGGCCATAACTTCTTTAATAGTCGATTTAGAGAAAATGACCACTCTTTAGTTTCGACTTCTTTTCTTCTTAGGTGAAGTAGTTACCTCACATTATGGGACACCCCGTATTCGCGTAGTTGCCAATTCATTTGAATGGACTTGTTCGATTTTGAGAAAATTTACAGTTAGAATGTTATTACAAATTTATCTATAAAACAAAATTTTCGAACAGATCCCAAACCGGAAATGGAAATTGGACATATCTTTTTAGTAGTATTAATTTCGTAAAGCCTTAGAACTACTATTATTTGCAATCTCTAATTTAAAAATTATTACCGATTTGATTTTTTAAAATTTTCGACTAAAAAAATTCAATCGACTACTAATATTTTGAAAATATCTGTAAAAACAGGCGCCGCTAATTTGAAATTACTAAAAAAAAATATTATTTGAATACAGTTCTAGAAATTTTAATTAAATTCTACGATATAATAGAGACCAGAAGAGCATAGAAAATTATGTTTTCGTGATTTGCCTTCTAACGAATGTTTACAAAATATTCAACCGACAAATAATCTAATATTACAACAGCAACTGGAAGCAATGATCGGAAAGCTATCTTTAGTAAAGCTATGGATAAGATTGAAATA
>JABXWE010006420.1:0-62532 GCA_014611495.1 Limonius californicus | reverse complement strand
CGCCCCGTCATTGAGTACCGAGCCCCCATATACGCCACTCTCAAACCCCATCTCCTCCATCAAATCGCAGCATGCGAAAGGCAATTTCTCCGTCGCATATTCCGTCTTCACAGAGAACACCCCAGCCACTTAGTCCACATTGACACCGAAACCACTCCGATATGCGACCGCCTCATCCTCCTTCAGCAGAAGTACATCTCTCGCACCCTTCATCAAGGCATTCCTATCGCCAACGAAACTCTCATGACCTCCCATAGTCCCCTAAACTGTGACCTCGTTGCAGTCAACCGTATTCGCAGGAAACCCCGGAGCAAACTCCTACACCCCCCTACTGGTCTCCTATCTTCCGTGTACCCCTACCTCCCTGGAATCCTCATTGACATAGTGGAGGACACTCCACTGTCAATGAGGTGAACAGACTACCTCCGTAACCGTGTAACGCCCCAAATGTGGTACACGTACAATTACGTACGGTCATGCCACACCCCCCTCAAAATGTGGTACACGTACAACTACGTACGGACATGCCACAGCCCTTATTTTTTCCACTACATTTACCCCCTTCTTACATCATTGTAGCACTTCAATTAACAGAAAACACTACACTTTTATTTAACAATACAGATACCCGAAGAAGCTACAAACACCAGCCCAGACCAACCAGCCAGCACACCAACCGCCAACCCAGCACCAGCCCATCAAGATGCCGCCAACCCAGCAGATGAAGAAACGAAGCCCAGGACTGAAGAGGCCCAACGCCTGGAACGGTCCACCTCCACAGTATTAAGTTAACACAAATAAAATAAATGAAATGTAATATCTTAAGATTTTCTGAATAAACGTATTTTCAATTCAATTCAATTCACTGTAAGTCCCATGTGTTTACATTTATTTGTGCACTCTTGTAGGGTTCTATCTAATTATGTCTTACAAAGGATGAAAGATTGATAGTAATCCTGTCTGAGTCCTCTATTAGCGTTAAACGAATCCTTGAGTACGTTTTCAATGTTCATTATTGTGGAGTTCTGTTTATAGAATTGTACATGTCGCATTAGTCAAGTTTGGTTTGGTTTTCCATTTCCTTCCATAGTCAAGATATTGGGACCCTGTCATATGCTTTTTCTAGATCAATCAGTACTATATATATATATATATATATACAATACCTTTTGTTTCGCTCTTCTACTTGCTCTTTTATATTCTTCTTTGGACTCGGCATCGTTTCTTTTCTTAAAATTGTGGTTATAGTTACCTGCCTCACCAAAATGATTTATTTTTTAGCATTAGTATTCCTTGGTCTCCTTGAGCTGCTGCATTATGCAGGTTGTTATGTGTTCGCATTCCTCGTCGGTTGCTCGTTCAGCTTAGATTAGCATTGGTTCTAATGTTCTATTATAGTATACTTAGCACTTTCGTTGTGTAAGTTTTTTAGGTTGCATTGCCCTGTGGGAACCGTGCTGGCAATAGGCCTTCCTCTCTGATCTTGTTTTCCGACTGCTGTATGTGATGCGTATACTTCTGATGACCGTACTGTATGATATACTGAATATATTTTTCATTCACGCTGCAGTGAGTGCTTTGGGAAACTCCATACTACGCTAAATCTGAGTTTACACTAGGCAAAACCAAAGAAACTCGGAGTGAACTATTAATACTGGTTGTTAGTTGATCTGCTTTAATACGTCCATAGTAATCGATAGTCATTAAAGTATTGGTTAAAATTCTAAAAAGAAGTATGATTTAAATTAGGAGAGTGAGCCGTTCTTATATTATAAGTACTTTTTTTTATTATAATTGTAGCGCTTTGACTGCATTGGTCATTAGCGCTTGGTACTATGGATTACAATAGGTGATACAAGTGTATAGATTTCAGAAACTGTAGTATATTGTTTGAGCTGTCTTCATTATTTGCCAAAGCATCTTGCATAGAACCTGGAATGTGGTGTTGGGATCTCTGTGCGGTGTATCTTGTACATTCGGTGATGATGTGTTCTAAGGTTATTTGTTGGTTACATGTGTCACACATTATGGGGTTTGAGTTTTGTAGGAGGTAGTTGTGGGTCAGTTGACTATGTCCAATTCGAATTCGGGTCAGAATAACACTATCTCTTATATTTAATTGGTTGTGGTCCGTCCATGGCTATAAGTACTGTATAATCAGTTTTAATAAAATATATACCAACTGGTAACCACACTTGTTGCAAGAAGATGAAGATCCAGACGGTCTAAAACGATTAACATCATCTGATTTAATAGCCAGATGCACCTGAATACTTTATAGTACATTTATGTAAAACTCACAGAGAATATCTGGTAAACTACTTTACATGTCATGTAACATTTGGCTTAGGTTCTAGATTAAGCACGCAGAACTTTCACTGATAGTTCGCAACAAGAACTGATTATGTAAAATGAAGGTGATTCACAAACAATAACACATATTATGATAAAATATTAAAGAACTCGTTGATGTCCATAGGCCTCATCATGGGATAAGGTAGATATGTCGTTGAATAAAACCACAGTCAAATCCCACAAAATAGATTTAATGTTGTTAAAGGTATAAAATGGCGTTGTAAACGTTTTCGAACCCACTTGGGTTCATCTTCAGACAAGTAAGAGAAAATATCAAAATTACAAAATATTACTGGGAAAATTATTTAAATAAAAACAACCATGAATGAGCTAAATCTGACACTAAATAATTAAAGAACTAAACATCTCACGGCAAAGCCGAAATTAAATATTATTGTAACAAAAATCAAATCATGGTTATAATTATTATTTTAAATTTAAATTTGAGAAACCCAAACATTTGGGATCGTATTGGGATGGAATACACCATTTTATATCTTTAACAACATTAAATCTATTTTGTGGGATTTGACTGTGGTTTTATTTAACGACAAAAATATTAAAGTGTACCATTATTAGTAATAAAGAAATTTGCTTTAGAGTTCGTTATTGGGTTTTCATTGGATGGTATACAATTATCAAACTGTGCACGTTATATGTACGGAATGCCAAAACATTTTTAAATCTTGTCAACTGAGACGTTGCTAAACAACAGCTAAACTGGCACATCTAGTCTATGTTATTTTGAGCTGCTGTATTTCAGTGTAACGTTGGCCTGTCAATTTAAAAAATTCCATTCTCCGTGACAGCTTAAATGCAATTTGCATGTAGAAGTCGCGCTTGCTACTAGAACAAAATCTAAGCTTAATGTGTTAAAATTTCAGAAAAAGTTGAACATTATGTTTATTAAATTTGGGTTTAGAAATTTGGTTTTGCATAGTAGACATGCGAAAACCCAAAAGATTTAACAATTCCTTCAATTTTTCTTAATAAATTAATAATATTACTGCAAAATAGTAGCATACACATTACTCATTAAAACAATCGAGGATTAAGTAAACCATTTTATAAAACGAACTTCCAGGTATATTTTTAATTTAGGCCTATTAGTATCTTTCTGCATAAATAAAAACGTTATTATAATAAGGATTGTTGCATCTCCCAGTTACACAACTTGCACCTGAGTATGGTGGTGGTTGTCTATTGCTTTCTAGGTAGCAACCGATTTTTTGCAAATTTTGTCTACTACACTAGAACTCAGAACAGAATCTTCTGGATACGAGTTAGCCATTCTTTAAATCACCTTGAGTCGAATTTTAAATTCCAATACGTTGTAGCTCGTATATATTGTAGTTGTTTACGTATTTATACCGCAAGGCTAATTGGCGTCTATACAGTGTGTTCTTAAATATCATGTACATACGGAAGGAGGTAATTCTTTGGCTTATTTCATGACTAAAAATTCATATAAACATAGGTCCGCAAACGCTTCCTTACTGATCTACAGGGTGTTGAAATTTCAAGATGTTTTAGTTTTTTTTTATAGCTCCTGCAGTTTTTGAGATATTTAGCTCAAATTTGGAATACAGGTTACGCTGCAGGGCTTACATCATTGGGCGCAAATGGTTTTGAGAATCTAGAGGGAGATATGTTTTCAGGGGTCATGCCCCCTTTCCTCCCCCTGAACTTTTTTGCGGTGCGCCGCTGGTAGATTCTAAAATACAACATTCGTTTTCTGTTTTGTTTAGAAACTTGTTGTTCTCCTGTAGTTTTTTCGTATCTGCGACGGTTATCGAGAAAAACAATATTTCTGTAATTCGCTAAACGAAACTGAATTTTCATTTTCCATTAATTTTGACAGTTTGCATTTGAAATGGTGACTTGTGTTTGCATGTGTTTATAAATTAAAGGTTTAAGTTGTAAACTGTAAGGTGTAAAAGTGTTTTAAATACTCCTTATAATCTCGTAACAGTGCCAATTTTACGAATTCTGACATGGCTGAGATGCATTTCATCTATGGCCTTGCGAATGGAAATGCAAGAGAAGCCAGACATCTGTACATGGAGCGCTATCCCAGTAGAATGATACCTGATCATCGAATATTCTCGAATATTCATAGGCGTCTTGTAGAAACTGGAACTTTTAATAAGAATACCAATGATGCAGGTAGACCACGTATTGTTAGAACACCACAGGTCGAAGAAGCTTTTTAAATAAAATAGAAGAACATCCAGACACTAGCACCAGAAAAATCTCTGAACATTTAAATATTAGTCATCAAGTTATTTGGCGTATCTTGCGTGAGTCTCTGTTATACCCTTACCACATTCAAAGGGTGCAGGCGCTTCTTCCTCGAGATTTCCCTTTACGGATTTCTGCCAGTGGTACCTTAATAGGTTAGCAGTATATCCCAATTTTGATTGTAAAATCCTTTTTACCGAGAAGCCAATTTTTCAAGGAATTCTATGACAAATTTTCATAATAACCACATATGGGGTCAAGAAAATACACATGGAATTGTAGAAACGCATTTGCAAGAGCAGTTCTCATTAAATGTATGGGGTGGTATAATTGGGGATCATTTGATTGGTCCTTTCTTTTTGCCTGGTCGACTTACTGGTCACTCATACAGGCATTTTTTGCAACACGAATTGCGTTTATTACTCGAAGACTTACCTCTTTGCTGAGAAATCAAATGTGGTATATGCACGATGGCGCCCCACCACATTTTTCTATTTTAGCTCGGGAGTATTTAAATGAAGTGTATGAGAACAAGTGGATAGGAGGGGGTGGCCTCTAGGTCCTCTGACTTAAATAGCCTAGATTTTTTCCTATGGCGGCATTTCAAATCTCTAGTGTATACAACACCAGTGAATACCGTTGATGATTTACGAAATCGAATATTAGATGTATTTGAAACCGTAAGATATACTGCGGGGGTGTTCGAAAGAGTACGGGCATCAATGAGAAGAAGAGCAGAGGCGTGTATAAGGGTTCGAGGAGGTCACTTTCAACAATTGTTGTAACGTAGTTTCCTTGTTATGGTTATTGTTTTGGTTTTTTGTATTGTAATAAATCATCAATGCCGACTAAACTGTCACAATTAATGGAAACATGAGATTATCCAAATAAAGCCAGAGCCTACTAGACCATTTTAAAAATTTAATTTCGTCTAGCGAACTACAGAAAATCGTTTTTTATTTTTTCCTCGATAACCATCGCAGATACGAAAAAACTACAGGAGAACAAAAAGTTTCTAAACAAAACAGAAAACTAATATTGTATTTTAGAATCTACCAGCGGTGCACCACAAAAAAGTTCAGGGGGAGGAAAGGGGGCATGACCCCTGAAAAAATATCTCAAAACCATTTACGCCCAATGATGTAAGCCCTGCAGCGTAACCTTTATTCCAAATTTGAGCTAAATATCTCAAACACTGCAGGAGCTATAAAGAAAAAACTACAAAAATCTTGAAATTTCAACACCCTGTAGATCAGTAACGAAGCGTTTGCGGACCTATGTTTATATGAATTTTTAGTCATGAAATAAGTCAAAGAATTACCTCCTTTCGTATCTACATGATATTTAGGAACACAACTGTATAGGGTATATTTGCTGTAAAGTATAGAAAGCAGCATCAAGACATATTTATATTCGTTCTATATGAGTAGCTATTTATTAGATATGCCATGTAAAGATAGGTCCGATACTAGACAACATATTACGTCACGGAATAACAAACTTAACAATCCAAAAATTTAAAATTAAATTTAAGGAAGTTAGGCTGTGTAATACATTGCAGCATACTTTAAAAACTCGTAGGCAGCACTTATTCACACCCCGAAATTCACTTAAACAGTCATTTTATGAATTATACAGGGTTTAGGATATAGAGTTGAAATCTTAAGGAGATGAATTAAATTAGTTGTAGTCCACCACTTTAGCCATGTTGGACAGTTCCTTTAAAACATTAACAAATAACCTGCGTCGAGGTGTGAGATATGTACCTGACAAAATAATATTTCGTTACTTTTTAATGGAATACTCTGTATGTTTTTGTAGTTTTGCATTCTTCTGATGATTCTCGGAATTTTTCATGTTTCAGTTTTTCATGTTTGCTTTTTCAATTTTTAACGGACCATCCTGTATATTGAACGCGGTGTTTTGTATTTCTGTGCTTTTTTAAGGCGAAATCTCTACATCGTCATATCGATTTTTATATCTCAGGGAGCGAATAAAGTAACTTGAGGGTGGCTTTAACTGAATTGCATACAATTTAGCTCTTTTTAGGGTACTCGTAATGCACTTTAAGCGATAAACATTAAGATTATGATGGGTTTTACGTAATTTTCACGAATTACGTGTGAAAAACAATATCAATAGTATCAAGTGTTGCATGTAGAATTGATACCGAATTAATATACAGGGTGTCTCAAAATTGACGTCCGTGCTTTAGGAATGCGATTCAGACGGCTAAAACATATCGAAAAGTAAAGTGAACATTTTTTCGATTGTCCTTCGTTATCGAAGTTATTGATAAATAAGTAAATAAAAAGTTCTATCGCACGGTCGCCACAATTAGTCGTGTAAAATAATTCAATTAGGCGGCTTTGGAAATATTAAAAATTTATTAATCGTTGTCATATTGAGCATTATTTTCATTTCCTTCTGCTTTTTGTAGAACGTTGTTATTGCAATCAGATTAACTCGATATATTAAAAGTATTAAGGGTGTGTAATAACAATGCCACTTGTTATTAAGTTGAAATAGTCTGCATCTGAGATGAAAATCCTCACTTAATACGCAAAAATTCTATCAAAGACGATGATCAATAAACTTTTGGGCTGAGTTATTAAATATTATAGTAATTTGTTACGTTCATTTAAATTGTGCCACTCTGTCTGGATTAGAGTCATACTTTAATCACCGCTTCATAGGAATCACATTTCTATTTTAATTGCCGTTCCTATGTCGATTACAGTTTTCGTTATTTTTCTTTTAAGATTGAGTTATGAGGGGACAATTCCGCAAAGCCTTGAAAGTTCCTTTTGTAGGCTAGATTTGCCGTTTAAAAACAATTCTCGGAAATGTTTATTCTTAGAAGTCGCACGTGTTATTCCTTCCAGAACAATTGCATCATATTTCTCTATGTGGTGTAACTTTTTTGGGGAATCCAGGTTCGCGATGCGTTGAGTTAGTCAGTCAGCCTTCAATCTTCGCTGGACTCCGGTTTACCAAGTCCATCTACGGGGGCCGTTAAGAAATCAAGTACTGCAGGGGCGGCTTATGTTTTCGACAGGTATCCATCGCGTGTATTTTCGTATCGCTGTATCGCCGTGGAGTGAACAAAATATCGACAAGTGTCGGATTTAAAGAAAACACGCTGGAATTTTTTTATCCCCGGAAAAGCAATTCAGTGCGAATTTGCCGATCGCCTTTGGCGGATTAGTATTGAACCCATTCATTTTTCTTGTATCTGTGCCGTTGCTGCGAGAAATGCTTCGTCCCAAAGTTTTCTGAAGAAGTCGTCTACCTTTTCCCGGACCTGAAAATACCCCAGACTGTACCTGCATCTACCCCAGATTTGTGCCTGCCTTCACCGGAAGTCAAGGCAAAGGACTTAGTTTTCTTGTGTGGGGGAAAAAGAAACCTTTTACGAGTTAACTTGCAAAATTCTAAGTGATTGAACCCTTTTTTATGCAACAAGAAGCGACCTTCAGTCGCCGATTGTCCATTTTTTGTATTACTAAATGTAAAGGGTAATTATATATATTGTGTTATTCGTGTAACCTTCGATGCCACTGGCTACGTAGTCGTTTGGACAATTTAAATAACATACGCCAGCGACGGCGAGTCCCTCCTCTTGAGCGCTCAAATTAACTATTAGTAATATAGAACTATTAAATTACCATTTTCCGTCATTTTTGTATTGTCATTTCCAGTTGTTTAATTATATGTGTTTTAAAATCCATTACATCTTTTATTATTTTGTATTTGTATTTGTGTGTGCATGAATTTTGCAAGCTTTCTAAACAAGAGGGAGGCACAATAAAGGTGAGTTCGATTCCTCTAATCTTCTGGCTCCTCGGCCTTCCGCGAGATCCTACAATCAGCTGTGACTTGGAAGGTGACGCCCACTAATTTTGACCTATTCTGTACACAACCAGGAAGATTTCCTCCCGTAAGCGATTTCCGTGAACCCCCCCTACTCTTCTGAGCTGCAGCCCTTTTTCCATCTATCCGGTTGCGGGTCGACGAAAAAGCTCTTTTGGCCCGTAAAAAATTGGTCTACACATTCTACTTAACCGACTTATTAAATCCTAGTATGTTCAACATTTAAATTAAAATTTACTACTGTCATTGTTGGATAAGATTCTATTCCCAGTTAGATTAAATTGTTGGTTCCAACATGATGAAGCACTGTTATATTATAGAATACGAGTGAGAAATTTCTTGAATGAAAATTGCCCTGAGAGTTGGATTGGAAGACGTGGGCCTATACCACGACCCTCTAGATTGCCGGATCGGAATCCGTTGGATGTCTTTTTCTGGTGTACTTGAAAGACAATGTTTACCGCGAACTTGTTCTGAGTCCTGAAGATGTAGTTGCTCGTATTCACGCTGCTGTGGTGTCAGTAAACGAAAATATGATGTAGACGGTTAGTGCTTCCATGATAAATTTTAAATGTAACTTTAATATGTTTTGAATGGGCATATAGTATGATTTGCACTCTTAAAATCACTAGTTTTACAATGAATGACTTGATTTGAGTCTGGGTTTACTCTTCATCTTTATCTTTACCAGCCCCTACTTATCCACTTCTGGACATAGGCCTCCCCTCTCTGTTTCCACCGTCTCTTGTCTTGGGCCACATATCGCCAATTTTTTTCAGCTTTTTCTGTAATGTGCTACGCCGCGCTTGAGTAGTATGGCTTTCCACTGTAAAATGTATTTTGTCCATTGTATCGTCTCTTGCCTTGCCATATGTGCTATCCAGTTCCACTTTAACCTCGCTATTTTCTCTATGATATTTTTTTCACTTCGATCGCTTTCTAATTTCTTTATTTCTGAAGTGATGTCTGAGACTTACAGTGTGTTATATTATGTTTATCTCTTATTCTAAAGTATTTTTATGAGCCGGGTTCCCGGTTATTCGTATTTAATACGAGGGTTGGAACTTTAATAGTGACAACTATTTATTTACAACTGATACAAAAGAGATACGTGTTACCAAGTTTTACTGTCCTTCAAAGTAGTCACCAGCATTGAGTACAACCCGTTGCAAGCGATGTGCAAGTCGTAGGATACCTTTAGCAGCGCCTGTTTTGTTGATAGTTCGAATGGAGTGGTCTACTGCCTGAAGCATCTCTGGAACAGTTCTGAAGCGAATAGATGGTACAGCACTTACCAGCCCCATCGATCGAACAAATCAGCCACAGATTGCGCTGCATGTGGCCGAGCATTGTCCTGCAAAATGATGGGTAGGTTCTGCAGAAAGTGTTGCCGCTTCTTTTTCAAAGCTGGTGGCAGGTTGTGTTCCAAAAATAAACAGTAATACTGTGCATCGACGATCTGTTGTGGGGAAATGGTATGCGTTAGGGTAACACCATCACAGTCATACACGAGAATCACCACAACTTTTACATTGCTGGGGTTCTGACGAACTTTCGATTTTCATGGTGACCCGTAATGACGCCATTCATTCGATTGGCGTTTCAGTTGTGACTCGTAAGATTTGATCCATGTCTCATCCAGCGTAATTATACGTCGTAACAAAGCCTCTCCTTCGCGCTCATAGCGCTCGAGGTGGTTGCGAGCAGCGTCGTATCGTAGCCATTTCTACATTTCCGTAAAATCATGCGGAACCCATCGTTATGCAATTTTTCTCATGCCCAAGCGTTCCTTCAGAATGTGAAGTACAGTCGTATGCGTTAATCCTGTCTCTCAGGCCAGCTCACGAATCGTATGTCGTCGATCACTGTCCAGTAACGCGGCAAGAGCATATACTTCTTCTTCATTGACACTAGGACGACCTGGCCGAAGCATGTCTGCCACATTTTGGTGTCCCTCATTGAAGGCTTTTACCCACCTTGCTCCTGTTCTGTAAGGCAATACAGATTCCCCGCAAGCCTCTTGAGGACCTTGTTGTGCTGTACGACCTCTGGCACATTCAATCTTTATCCATGTCCGTTGTTCCTGTTTCGAAAACATCGTGACAACACTACATTAGACCGCCAGCTAACATGAGGCTTTGTTCTTCTTGTCAGTGCGCATGCACGTGATGTGGGAAGAGAGAGTCTATTTGCTCTGAGGTACGGTAGATATGTAACCAACATATGGTATCAGCGACATTATTTGGTTCCATTGCATGGTGTCTCTGCAGCGTATAATATATTCAATTTATCTCAGGGACTATCTTAGACATTTGTGTCTGTTTTTGGTGATACTAACGAAAATTATTATAAAATAGCAAGAAAAATTAAAGCCAGCGATAATGCAGTAATTACATTTGTCTTAAGATTGGAGGATAATCCTGTATTATGCTTCTACGTAATACTCCAACAACCTATACATTTTCCTATTATTTAATAGGTATCTAACATTTTATGCAGTTGTGTAATTTATTATATTTTACTAGTCGTATAATGTTAATTAAACATTGCTACTGGTTTACCGTGTAGTTAAGGAATACTTTTATTAAAAGAAAAGCTAACTTTCTTCCATTATGTGAAGGTTCCTAAAGGATCATCAAATGTTTTATCTGCGGTCTCTGATAACTACAGAATCGAATTTTCTCTTTTATGACAAATAAACAAGCAACTCCGGAATGTCGTCTCTTATTTCGAAACAAAACAATGATGTACTCTGAACGATTTAGGCAATTCTGCGGAAGAAGACATTTTATAAAACGTAATAGCCCGGCAATCAGCGGTTCTAAACATGTTCGTTACTCTCGCGGAATATAAAGATTTAGACAAACTTCGCAAGTGTACGGGCGCTGTAATTCTGATTTATAGAGCTTCATCTGCCCTTTATCGACAAGAAAATTAAAAACGCATGTCGCTATTGTAAGCACCTACGCCACCATGGAACTAATAAATGGAAACGGAATTTTATATGTCAGGTTAGGCGCATTGCAGAGCGATTAAGTTAGACGTCGAAAAGAGAACCGGATATATAAAGCATAAGGGCGACTGGAAATTGGTTCTAAAGAGAATATCACCGGCAATATGAGCGAATATAATAGCCAGGTAAAATCTAGAAATGTATGGAATTCTCTCCCCTGCAAATAAAAGATTCGTGGCGTGAATGCAATTAAAGTGCGATTGTTGCAGTTTTTCCGACCTGCATTCTGAAGTTAACTTTTAGACCACGTAATTTCCTAACGCTTCTGGATGTGACCGAACTTCATTTGCATTTTCCAACACAAATCTCGTTTGTTCTACAAGTTCATGGAATTTTCTGATCCAACAATCTCCGTGTCATATGTAAAGTTAACAAAAAATATCCTATTTATGGAAGGAAACTTTAGGAAATCTTATTAAGTATATGGGCATTTATTATATATATTGAATAAAAATAAACAAGGCTGTGGTTGATATTTGCTAACTTCTAATAGCCTCTCTTTATAGCATCACGTCGCCTTAGAAGATTAGCACGTACAGCTGCTACATCTTCTATACTCCAGCCGTCTATTACTACCCCAAAGTGTTACCCTAAGTGCTTAATTAGGAGTAGTAGCATGCTGGACAGAACAAACAAAAACACTTTAGGGCCCCACGAAGCGCACTCCCAAACTCAAACGTCCCCCGCTCCCACTTCCAATTTTGAACTTCATCCACCAAAAACTACAAACTTATCATAATTACCCTCAAATCCGCCTTCTACAAGACAACTTTGAATAGATTAAACGCCCAAATCTGTCGAGATGTCAACCAATTGCGGCTAAACCAAACGTGCCAATCTCTAGATTATCCAAACAGAAACTCTTTTGGAACAAATTCAAATCGTTAACTGACCAAAAGACCGAAACCATCCACCACCTAACCTCAAACAACATCATTTTAAACAACCTCCAATATAAGGCAAAGTGTTTCACTTAAACACTCCAAAACATTCACTAAGTCCCAAATTATCCAACTTTTAACAAGCAATTTCGAAATCAAACCCCCAAGATCGTCATCCATTTTCGTCAATATTCTCCCCCCCCCCCCCCCCCATTGATGACGAATTTCTAATGGAATCTTTCAATCCGGAAGAAATTTCATAACAAATCAACAGATCAACTCGAGCTCCTTCTATTAAAAAAACTTCCTGACCTAGCCATTGAAGCCATAACCACCATCTACAATTTCTGTTTACGGATATCCTAGAAAATCCTAGAAAAAAATCATCGTTTCCTATCACCGAGTCCAACAAGCTCCTCTCCCAGGGATAATTTGGTTTTCGGCTCCACTACTCCACAATAAATCCCATTTTTGAACTTCATACAGACTCTATCAGAAGTGCGTTTGATCTTAATTTAAAGTCCCACTTTATCAAATTAATAGACTCATTTCTGTCCGACCGCTCCTGCAGAGTCAAAATTCACAATTCATATTCCCACTCCCACTCCCATAATTTTCCTATCATAAACCTGACTCGAGCCAAAACAAGACTTTCCGCGGATGACATCGCTATCTGGACCACCCAAAAAACATCCCTTTCTGCATCCCATGACATCCAAATAACCCTCAACAACATCTGCCGGTGGACCAGCCGGTGGAGAAAGCTCAACGCCGAAACATCACTAGCCATCCTGTTTCGTCATCCAAACTGCACCAGAAACGCCAGATTAGATCGCTCAGATATCAACATTTCTATTCATAACCAATGAAACCAACTCTCCAACCAAGCCCGATACCATGTGTCCTGCGACTTCCAAAATCTTTTACACCCTTACAACACTTTCATACGCCCCGTCATCGACTACCTCTATATACTACTAGCAAACCCCATCTTCTCAATCAAATCGCAACATGCGAAACGCAAATCCTCCGTCGCGTATTCCGCCTTCACAGAGAACATCCCAGCATCCTAGTACACATCGACACCTAAACCATTCACATAAACGACCGCCTTATCGAACTTCAACAAAAATACATCTCACGTACCCTCCTCCATGGTATTCCCTTCGCCCTAGAAACCCTCTAAACTTCTCAGAAACCCCCAAACCGCAATTTCGTGCTTGTGATTCGTATCCGTAGCAAACATCGAAGGAAACTTAAACTCCTCCCGACTGATCTTCATCTATATGCCCCAATCTCCTAGACAACTTCATTACACTAGTGGAAGAAATTCCACTAACAATGTGGTAACCACACATTATATGAATCCTAATTTCTAATTTCAGATAAGGCGCAAAATTAGAGCCAGAGGCAACGAAAACGGAACCCACCGCACCAAGAACCAAGAATCGGAACTTGCCAACCAACTACCCAGTAGTAATCCATCAGGGCGACATCCATCCCACAAGAAGATAGAAGATTCAGGGTTGAAGAGGTCAGAAGCCTAGAACGGCCCATCCACTAAATATAAACAGACATATAAAATTACATGTAATATCTTACATTCTTTAATAAACGCATTTCATAGTCAAAGTTAAATTCAAAGCTAAGCAACGATCTCTGCGGTGGCTACTTATATGAGTGACTGAAAAACTACGCTAATATGCTGCAATCCTAGTGTCTCGCACAGTACTTAAAAACGTCAGTCCTCCTGAGTTAGTGTACCAGAGCACTACCTACCTTAAACAGGGTTAAAGTGGCAGCAGGGTGTGGAACTGTCTTCGGGTCTCCTCGCAAACATTTTCCATACGCTATTAATTTATTTTTTAAAGCTGATTCAACCTAGGGATCGAAATTCCCGTTGAAAAAACCACCTAAATATTATGGTAGTTCCCGGGAATTTAACTCGGGACATCGTGAGTCGTAACCCTCACGGTTGTATCAACTGAGCTACGCGGTCTCCATTGAATCTATTTTAAATATGCCAAATCCCAGACGCTATTAATGTAGTGAATTTTGTGGGATGACGGAACTGTCCATATTATAGCAGGTTGGGTTGGAGCTTTAAAAGTATCTTTTACCTTGGTAGGAAATGGAGTGGTATTAATTTATATCCACTAAAGAACGTTCTCGCCCAACAAACTACTGTTAATTTTAAATTTGGATGACTACCATACCACTTTTTTCATTTACTCTGTATTGCGACCAAGAAAGCACAAGTAACTTCGATGAAGAAAAGGATTTAGTAAAGTTGATAGCGTACATATTCAATAAGTCTCGTGTCGTCGTTATGTACAATTTTTGAACAAACGACTGATATCTTCTCTAAGTATATTTTTGTAGTTAGCAATTCAATAGATCAATAAGCCCAAGATATACTGCTTACAACAAGCACGCTTTAGCAAAGAATGTCAGGGATCAAAACAGTAACTAGGTATTAGCCAACAATAAACTAAGTGCCATAAGAATGAGTATCCCCATAAACACCCCGCGAACTAGAGTGGCTATAAAGAAGAAATAAATGCTCCGAAATAAAAACAGGTGATAGAATGAGAATGTTTACATTAGTAATGGAACATTTGCAGTCAAGTTTATAAGAACTTAGTTCGTCCTTTTTTCAAATTTAAAACTAATGTTTGCCTATGGCAAAATCCCTTAATAAAATTAGCGTTCAATTCAATAGGCAAAACTAAATACAGAATTTAGCATTCAATAAGTCAATAGTGTTACACAGTTTATTAGCTAATTTGTGTTTACGACACAACAGACATAATATAAATTCCAAAGATCTATAGGTACAGAATTTAGATGTATTGTCACGAAATGGTCCCTTAGAATATTATTTGTAACTTGTATGATTTTAGTCAACATCTTGATTTAAACTAACTGTAATTGAGTTTCTTAATAACAGAGAATTATAGATTAAATCTACAACAAAAGAACATATTAGTATTTGTTACGGTGAATTTTAAGTTCTATTAAACCAATTTTCAGCTTTGTCTAAAGGCAAGAACAAATTACAGATCTAAATTAAAGATTTGCCTAATTGTTTAAGTGAATGGGGTTGCATGTTAGCGTTTACATGAATAGGAATAACTTTTGTCATTAGAGGTTTACATATGGTAATTTTATTAATTCGTTGTAGACCAAGCAATTTTTGAGTCACCGCAATAATCGTTGTGCATTCGTTTGTTGGTTACGATTAGTTTTGCTTTTGTGTTAGATCGGTCATGTTTGGTCTCAAAAGATGTGTCTTTTTGGGAGGATTCCGAATATGTTATTATTATATATATTAGTTTTCTCATATCTTTTTCCATAGTTAAGTTATTTAGTTTATAAGATTTTGTATGAAAATTTGGTCATTTTATAGCTGCTCTCTCACTGGTCAAAATTATCAGGTGTTTGCTTGGTAGATTAGATATTGTTTGAAAAATCTGCAAGTTTTTTGAGTTGCTATGGCAACGCTTGCATTTTTCAGCGCAGGTACAAAAGGCGAACTTTGGACGACAGCGTCACTTCTGAAATTTTTTAACGACGAACCTTTGAAAGTTGACTTCTGAAATTTTTTACGATGAACCTGTGAAAGTTTTATAACCAAACTTCTGAAACTGTGAAAATTATATAACCAAATTTGTAAATTTAATTACTGTTGTGTGTATTTTTGTTTACTTATGTCAAAGTTTTAAATAAAGTTATAAGTTATAAGTGCTTTACTTACCGAAGAATTTGACAAATCCAGCGCTGAGAGAGCTGAGAGAATATTAAATAATTATCCAAGTGCTTCCATTGTAATATAAATAATTATCAACGTTAAACAACGAATCTACGATTTAAAAATTTATTGGTTAACTGCAACATAACCTACAAAGACAACGTGCTACAATTAAACTGTATTCGACAACCTGATACAACAAGCAAAAGCCAATCGATTACTTGAAAGCCAAAGAAGATCCTGTGTAATCCAGATAAACTTGGGAGGCCTTTAAGAAGCCGGCGAATGAAAAAGCAGGACCCCTTGGGAGCCGTTTCTACGTGAAATCAGGACGTTGGATGAAGAAATATAACAAAGCTTGCTGCGCGCGCATACAGTGTTTACCAGTTACAAGGAAAAAAGGTTGGTCATTTTAATCTATGTAAATAAACTTTGATTTTCGGTTAAGTACATTAATTTATTATTGATTTGTAAATTAGTAGTTATTTGTTGATGCCAGTCAAAATTTTTGAAAGGTTCGTTTTGCATTTGAAAGTTTTTTTATTTATTTGAAATCAAAATTTCAATTTAAATAATTTATTTATGTACGAATTCATATGTTTCAAAAGTGCATTACCTACTTCTTTTAGTTATAATAAAAATATTGGATTTCAATTTAGTAGTGCCCAATTATTTCAAACTCAAGTATTTTATAACCCTGAGAATAAAATTATTTTAACTTTAAATACAAGTTCATGTTTTATTTCAGTAAAGAGTCTCGTTTAGAAATAGTGTTGAGTGGGGCTTGTATTTTCATACAATTTTGTAATCAATTTGTAGATGCCATAGAAGGCACCGGATTGTCTGTGTTTTATTTTAGTGTGCGTATCGACAGCAGATTATTGATCCTATTTACAATTGTGACAACCATTATTTTATTAGTGGGGTTTGCTTATTCATTTATATTATTTTTCACCCACTACACGCCGCGTTTCTCACAGCAACTATTTTTGTCACTTCAACATGGGGCTATTTTCACTCAGCAAGAGAGAGAGGGAAAGAGAGGAAGCGGATGTGGAAGGCGAGAGGGGGAAAGAGGAAGAAGAAGAGAAAGAAGAAGAGAAAGAGGAAGAAGAAGAGAAAGAAGAAGAGAAAGAGAGTGGGGTAGGGTTAACTTTTCAATATCCTATTTTAAATGCTATGCGTTCTCTCTAAGTAATGATAATTGCTAACATTTAGTTTTACCCGCTGAAATATTGTATTGCACTAAGTTGAAGAAAAGCATATAAATGTAAAGAAGAATTTAATTTGGTATCGCTCAGATATTATAAATGAATATACTTTAGTCAAGCCAATACGAGAAAATATATAGGATGGTCCACCGAAAAGGCTACATGCGTGTTTTGGGACACTAAGCCTCAATTCTTCAAAACATGTCTTGTTACAGTACCAAATGATCTTCCAGGAAATGATCCTCATTCTCTATATCAGTGAGCCCTGAAGCAACGTTGTCGTGTAGCAATTCTAGGTACATTTGTCCAATCAAATTATTAGGTAAGCAAAATGAAACAAGGGGACAATCACCAAAAATGTCAGCCTAAATTTTTCGGGGTGTTGAGCATGTGTTTCGTGACAAGGGGTTAGTAAGAAGGGTCAATGAAGGCCTACACGGTGGGCAGCTCAGGCCCCATAAATCTACTACTACTACTATATGTGTTTCGTGAAATGTCGTTGGATTTGAATCTGACCAATAGGGACAGTTATAGCGATTGACTGTAGCATTTACGAAGAAAGTGAATTCGTCGGAAACACAGATGTTTAAAAGAAAATTTGTATTATTCATCGCCTGTCCACATATGGTCTCGCAAAATTGCAAAAGGCGGTCAAGTCATTTTCATTGAGTTCTTGTAGTATATGAATCTTGTAGGGGCAAAACTTGTGGTGTTTAAATTTCGTCAAATACTGGTTCAATTAATACCCGATACAATAGCCATTTGCTTTGTACTCAACGTAGAATCGAAAACAATGTGGCCCGGAACCGCTCCATTTCTTACCGGATTTTCAGCATTTCGCTTTTTATTTGCGACAGACCCGATTTCCCGAAATGTTTTCACTAATTCCAAGACATATTTGAGATTCACAAGCTTATCTGCATGTTGTTGTTTGAACAATTCCGCGCCTCTACTGACACATTCATTCTTCTAAATGTTCAAAGAAAACAACGTAAACTACGAAATACGGTGTGACGTTGACGTAAAAAAAACATTCAAATCTTTATGCCAACGTACGATCAACCAATCAACCAATCGTTTAATCGTTCCATAAATGTTCCAGAATATTTAGTACCCTGAAACTTTGGACTGCTATTTTGCGGCAACTAATACTCGAAATCCAAAAATAAAAATACTTCTGTAAAGCAAATTCATCAAGCTTTCAAATGGTACCTATGTCTTGTGACATCCGTTGGTATTTAAACTTCGGGTGATACATCTGTATGGATTAAAACTTTCCATTTTTCGGGACGGTAGAATACGAAGATATAAAAAAATGTTTACAATCAGTATTGTTTGGAATTATAATTAATATATCGACTACACAAATACATATTGTAATTTCAAATTAATTCCTTAAAAAAAATTATGCACATACACTGAGTTCCAGAAGTTACACTTCTTCCCAGAAGTCAAATAATGACACACTTGATATAAACAATGCAAAATAAATTGTCATTCATTTTCGTTTGCTAGACTTTTCAACGAGGCTCAGAATGCGACCGATTCGAGGTATTCCGAAAAACAGTCAGCAACCGCAACTTCAAGCATCTAAATATATTTCTACCTAGATTTTCGAGGAGAAAAGTAAAATTCTAACTCGAAATTTGGATTTTAGTGAGTCGAACTAGCAGGCGAAAACATAGTCTAGACTTGATTCCAAAGAACCAGCACAACAAAGAACCAGTTGTAGACTTGGGACATGAGCAAGAGACGAAAATAAAGTACCAGGGAGCTCTAACATTTGCTCCTCCGCCAAGAAGAATCAAATTCAGGACTCCATTCTATGTCTAAAAGGTAGGTAGCGAGAGTAGTCAATTGAAAGCGCCTATATAAATGTTTGAAGATGGTTTTGACATTTTCCAAGAAACTTATTGTAAGCAGTAGATATCAGTTACAAAATATTTACAATCAAATTTGTGACCGGTTCAATCAATGATATGTTTATTGCAAACCAGAAGAAGTATGTGTCGACAGACATGATAACATAATTATAATAATTTTGTTTTTGCAACAATTTGCAGTTATTCACTTGCAGAGTAAAGAAGGTACTAAATTCGACATTCTTCATCAAATAGCCTAAACATTACTTTTACATTATTTACATTGTTTTTTAGCAGTAATGTGGCTACATATCTGACAAATGAACTTAAAACAACTATTACACTTATCAGTATATTTATATTCATTGTCTATACAGTAAGCAAACCTTCCAGTCTCGAGTGGTGCGGGCGGATTATCTCAGTTTTTTACGAAAGTTATTCTAAAGCATCTTCATAACAGCTTCGAGAAATGCGCAAACGCCTGAAGCGGTATTTTGGAAAAGGACGAAATATAAAAAAAACGAAAGTTCGGGTCACTCCGTCGTTCGAGGGTTAAGAAAAACTGCATTCACGTTGGGCGGTGTGAAATAGGTTTAACGCAGAGTTGGTTGAAATGTTTATTATTAAACTATTTGTGTATTTAATACACCCCGACAGTTTAACAGATAGATTTAAGTGGATTCAATCTACATTCATGAATTTAAATCCTTTAAGGAATTTCACAGATTGATGGAAATATATTATTTTCACTCGGTATTAGAATAAATTAAATTATTCCATTTATACACAATTTACGACAAGGAAAATTTGTAAATATTAAGTACATCCACATTTCTTAGTGCTCAATTTACAGAGATAGTAAACAAATATGCTTAATATCAGTAGCCATTTTATGCAATCGGGCGATCAACAGTTCCATATGCATTTGCGATACCTACTTCCCGTGATAAATATAGTAATTGAATCTCCAACTTATACTGGCCGTTTGGCACTAATGGCGGGAACTTTGCTACATCTGGGTGCCAGTTACATATATGATATTTTCCCTAAAATAATCCAAATACAACAACTTAAGGTTAAGATGTTACAGAAATCTTTTTAAAAAATAGGTAAGTTCTACCTTCCGAAATGGACATGCGGTAAAATTGCCACATTTCATATAACTGCCCATGCCAGCAATATTTGCGGCGATAGCTTTACAAGTATTTGCCGCAAAGCGTATGGGAAAATATCGATATTCATTACTCATAAATTTATATGCCTGAATTATAGCCTGTAAAAAATAATTTGTTAATGAGAAAATAATACTTAAAAAGCGTTTCAAAATAGCCTCACTGTCACGTCGGTGCCTAAATCAACTTTAAGCGTGTATGTTCCATTTACAACAGCAGTACTTCGATTGTATTTGTAAGTTATAATCGAGAAATCTTTAAAATAATCTTCACTGAAGCGAACTAGTTCGAGCCGTTCGAATTTAACCTGGTAATCGTTTTGCTGAAACTACGTGAAACGTTCGACATACGACATATTCGCAATTGCGTGGAATGTACTTACATTGAGATTTAATTCCTCTGCGTTACTTGCTCCAAAAAGTACCGCTACAAGTAACAAGAGCTCGCTCTTAAAAATTAGTTTAATTGGTGAAAACATCTGCATTTTCTACACATTCGCGTTCTAAGCTAGAAATGTCACACAGCAGCCTGTTGTTAACTTAAAAACGAAATCGAAAAAAAATGCCTGGTCATTTTAGTAAATTACCATCGTATTTAATGTACCGTGGCCATGCCGTACGTAGTCTTGTAATATTACAGTTTATGCCAATGTTATCAACAAGTCATTATGGTTATGGTCGTCTCAATTTGGTTGTCAGTACATATTCGTTGAAAAATTTAATAGTTGCAGTAATATTTTTACGGATTGGTGTGCCAGTTGCAAATGTAATTAACTAATTATAGGGTAATTGAAATACAAAAAGGGCGTGCGCTTTCGGAAAACCACAATTTCCTTGCCGTAGAGGTAGGGAGAAGGTATACACTGAATACACAAAAGTTGTGAACATTTTCTTCAAAAATGGAAGTACTATATAACTACTAATGTTATCAAATATGAAGAAATATGGATTGGCTCTGTCATCGATGACACGCGGTATTTAAATGTTATATGTAGGCATACTTGTATAAAGCATATGATGACAACGATGTAGGCATATTTCACAATCTCTTTCTTCTAATGCACTAATTTTGTTCATTTGACTTTAAACTGAAGCTAATATATATTTTTGTATACTACGGCTAACCCACGTCCTACTTGATTAAACAGCTGGAGAATTAACAACGTTCGTAATATGAAAAGGATCCTTATTGTTGCTGTCATTACGCTAATTGCAGGGTATTTGTTGATTACCTAAAATCAGACACTACTTACTGTTATAGTGTAATTCACTAATTATTCTATTGTCCTTGATGTGTATATTTCAAAGGTATGCTATGGAAGTGATATTTGTATCTGTTCGTGATGGGATTATTTACCTTTCTGTAATCAGTTACACACGTTAATATTATTTTACTGTAATAGCTCTTTGCATCAGCTGGCAATTCAATCATTCTACAATAATTTCAGTTTTATATAGGGATGCAATAAGATTTACGGCATGTTTAACAAAAAATTACAAATAATGGGCTGGAGAAAACAAGAATTCGATCACTTCTGAATATATATTTTCGGTAATCAAAATATAGTCTTATTTTCTTTCATTTACTGACTAATATATTACAGAGATCTGCTTGTATAGAAACGAATAGAGCAGTTATGTGGTCAACTGCATCAGCAGACCAAATTTTATTAGACTTTTCCAGTTTTGCTGCTTTAACAAATATTCTGAAACACGCTAGTACGATGGCAGCCTTTTAAGTTTTTGCAGAAACTAGTTAAGAAAAACTTTTTTGTTCAAATTATTATATTGCTTTTCAAAACATTCGCCTTTAAGGTTTATACACTTATGCATACGTTCAAACCAATTCTCGAAACGTTTTTGCCACTCTGAAGTTGGTATCTCAAACACATGATTTTTGAAGGCTTCTCCAGCTTCTTGAGGTAATGAAAATCGCTGTCCACGTATTTTTGTTTGATATTCGGGAACACAAAGAAGTCGTTAGGCGATATCAGGTGAATATGGACAATGAGACATTAATTCGATGTTTTTCTCCTTCAAATAATCAATTGTTTGACGTGCTGTGTGAGAGCTGGCATTGTCATGATGAAGAATGACGGGACGTTTTCGGTTGTTTTTCCTGATTTCGTCGATGACTTTTGGCAAACAAATTGTTGTATACCATTCGGCGTTAACTCTTCTTCGATCCTCTAAAGGACTGGTTGGGACATGTCCAGAACAACCGAAGAAACAAGCGATCATTTTCTTGGAAGTGCTTCGTGGACGAACAATTTTTGTGGGATTCGGTTCATCTTGGAATACCCAAACAGTGGATTGTTGCTTAGTTTCCGGTTCATACGAATATATGCAAGTTTCGTCACCTGTTACGATCTTGTATAGGGATTTTGCAGTTCCTCGGTCGAATTTTTTTAGCATTTCCTTACACCAATTAACACGATCCTTTTTTTGAGCTTGGGTCAAATTATGCAGAATCCATCAGGAACAGATATTTTTCACAGCTAAATGTTCATGCAAAATCGAATGTATTGCAGTTTTCGATATGCCTAAGGATGCCTCTATCTTACTGTAAATCACATGCTGATCTTCGTCAATCATGTTGCACACAACATCGATGTTGTTTGAAATAACAACCGTTTTTGGTCGACCTTCACGAAATTAATCACACACGGTCGCACGACCACGACGAATTTCTGCAAACCAATTGTATACAGTGTTTACTGATGGTGCTTCATTACCAAAAGTTGAACGAAGCGATTCTATGCATTGTTAGGGAAGCAGCGCGGCGGACAAGTGCGAGTACTGGTAAAACAATACTCAAAGTTGAAGAACGATCCGCGCCTTGCCTATTTGGATGGGTGACCGAAATCTTCGGAGAGTACCTAAAACCGTCGGTCCCCCTGGGTTAGTGCGCCACGTCACTAACTACCTCAAACAGTGTTAAAGTGGCAGCAGGCTGCGGAACCGAGTATTCGGATATCCCCGCAATCATTTGCCATACGCAATTTATTTATTAATTTATGCATTGTTGTTGAGTTAGGCCTTTACTGAAATCGTAAAATGTCATCCAACGAAAATTCTTTCATAAAATTCCTTTTTCAAGCAAGTCAACTTCTAAGCTGCCACTGTTTTCACAATGACAAATGTCAACTTTTACGAAAATAGTAATGACACATCTCAATAGCGCCACCTAGTGGTCGTTTGTAAGAACTTCAAAGGCTGCCCTCGTATGACTTTTAAAGTCCGTACACAATTATTAGGATTTTATAAGTTACTGTTAAAATTTTCCTTAACTTCAGCAAAATTTAGAATTCACTCAGTGGTCCATGACGACTGGGAAACATGATATATGAGCCAGCGTTCTGCGCAGAAACGAACAGCTGTTCGATTTTTGCTTAATCACCATCGAGTGATATAATTATGAACTATTAATGCTCCTTTAGTTTTGATTTTCTTTCACGTGACTCCAGTGCTGCAGCGTCAATTCGGGAATTCAAGTGCCACAGATAGAAAACTAGGAATCTTTTATATTTAGTGGAATAAAAAGAAGGACAACCGACGAATTGTTGTTTAAACTAAAGCAAAACTTATTGTGACACTGTATTTTGCAAAATATTTCTTAATTAAAAGGCACAACGGTGTTGTAATTGAAAGTTGTTAAAATTACTTAAGGAGCCAAAATTAAATTAAAGAAAACGAATCACAACAGGATTTCTTCTTTAGTCTTGGTATTCTACCTAGAAGGCATCTTCACGACTTAGTTTAGATTAGAAAATATCAGATACCGTTTAGTTGTTAATATTAATTAAATGCTACGCGTTCTTCTCTAAGCAATGACAATTACTGGTATTTAGTTTTGTCCGCTGAAATATTGTATTGTAATCAGTTGAAGAAACGCATATAAATGTAAAGAAGAATTTAATTTGGTATCACTCAGATATTATAAATGAATATACTTTAGTCAAGTCAATACGAGAAAATATACAGGATGGTTCACCGAAAAGGCTACAGGCGTGTTTTGTTACACTAAGCCTCAATTCTTCGAAACATGCCGGAATACTGTCTTATTACAGTACCAAATGATCTTCCAGGAGATGATTCTCATTCTCTATATCAATGAACATTGAAGCAACGTTGTCGTGTAGCAATTCTAGGTACATCTGTCCAGTCAAATTACTAGGTCAGCAAAAGGAAACAAGGGGACAATCACCAAAAATGTCAGCCTAAATTTTTTGGGGTGTTGAGCATGTGTTTTGTGACCAGGGGTTACTAAGAAGGGTCAATGAAGGCCTACTCGGTGGGCAGCTCAAGCCCCCATAAATCTACTACTACTACTACATGTGTTTCATGAAATATCGTCGGATTTGAATCTGACCAATAGGGACAGTTATAGCTTTTGACTGTACTATTTACGAAGAAAGTGCATTCGTCAGAAAAACAGATGTTAAAAAGAATATTGGGATTATTTATTGCCTGTCCACATATAGTCTGGCAAAATTGCAAAGTCATCTTCATTGAGTTCTTGTAGTATATGAATTTTGTAGGAATAAAACTTGTGGTGTTTTGAAATTCGTCAAATACTGGTTCATTTAATACCGGATACAATAGCCATTTGCTTTGTATTCAACGTAGGATCGAAAACAATGTGGCCCGGAACAGCTCCGTTTCTTACCGGATTTTCAGCTTTTCGCTTTTTATTAGCGACAGACCCGGTCTTCCGAAATTTTTTCACTAATTCCAAGACATACTTGCGATTCACATGGTTATCTGCATGTTGCTGTGTGAGGAATTCCGTGCCTCTACTGACACATTCATTGTTTCTGAAGGAAAACGCAATTATTACAACTACGAAATACGGTGTGACGCTGACGTAAAAAAACATTCAAATCTTTATGCCAACGTATGGTCAACCAATACCGTCTAATCATTCCGTAAATGCTTCAAAACATTTACTATCCTGAAATTTTGGATTGCATTACCGCGGGAACTAATGCTCGAAATCCGAAAATAAAAATATTACTGTAAAGCAAACTCAATGAACTTTCAAATGGTATGTCTTCTGATATCTCTTGTTATTTACAATTTTGTGGGTGAAAGTCAATTTTTGGGGTTAAAGATAGGTGAACGGAAATAGCCATATTACATGTCTCTCGGTGGTCCACGCTTTACATTAGGTGAAGGTTTAGTACGAGAGTTTAATCTGCTGGCAATCTTTTGTAATTTAAGGCATTTAATCAACGATTTACTACAAATGTATTTGTTTATTATGGTAATATAATTCCGTGTTTATAGAAGTTTTAAATTGAAATTGCAAGTAAAAGAACTTCATTTGATAGATTTTTTTATAGTATACAAATGTAGTTAGATAATTCATAGTCTGCAAATTTCTAGAATAATTTATTTGTATATCTGTGCAATAAATAAAATTATTAATCATAACATGTATGTAAAATTTGCATCCGACTAAGCTGAAACGGAGTTTCACTTAAATGTTTCTACCGTAGTCGGTAAGCGAGCATTATACGACCTCAGAGGTACCTTAATAGCTTTCATCAATCATCAATTCCTCATTTCTTACTTTCAGTTCATATAATACGTGAAAAATTGCGTGAGAAATAGAAGTATTTGACAACGACTGGTTGTTCCGAGACGACAAGTTGAGCTTGCCGAATACATGGGCCGAGTTTGGAAGAGTTGCGTGTAACAAAACACCACTTTTTCAAAGATCCTTGCTAAGTTGATTTGAATACAGCTACGAAATGATAAATGGAGGCGATTGGCTTGGAAAAATTAACAAAGGCAGAGGCAGAAAAAGTTTTCCAGTAACACCACGCGCTCATGCCGTACGTTCACATCCCGCTCTTTTGTTTTCGACCTGGAAACTAAAAAATAACAAAAAGTTTTAACGCCGTCAGGCAAGCCTTCTTTCTAAATTAAGGTAGATATAAAAAGGTAAAAAATTATGCCAAAACTTTACACGCTCTTCTCGAATTAAGGGATTTAATACACATTCGACCATAGATAAAATTAGCCATATTTTATTGTTTTTCCATTTTTGTTATTGAACCAAATATATGAAGTTGAAACGATGTTTCACCAGTAGATTCGAATGACGTAAGAGGTTTGGGAACAGGAAAAATACACATGGCATCATTCCACTATATTTCAGTATTTTTAAGTGTGAATTAAAATAAGCTATTTCTTGGGTAATAAAAACGAGATTGTGGAATCGTGTACCCAAGAATTTACAGAAACGGTCAAGAACGACAAAAGCACAAAAGCAAGAAAATCATGAGGAAGTTTGGATATTTGAAGTTATGTTTTAGATCCTGAGACATAGTGTAAACATCTTCTTCTCAGAATGGTTGCGTGCGCAGCTCCACGTCAATCTACTCGCCGCACAGTGCTATTAAATCATGTATTGTTCAATTATCTTTTGGGTTAAAAGAAATATTAAAAATATAAACAATAATTAAACTTCTATTAACCATAGAATTGTTATTCACTAAGGTGTGTTCAAATGAATACAATCGTGAAATATAGCAATTCGAAAATAACTTTAAGTTTCCAAATCCAAAGTATCAACTATTTTTAAGAAGCATTAAATAATAAATTAAAGTATAATGCGATTATTGGCTATAGCTTTATTTAAGACTATTTGTTTTGGTGCTAATGCAAGTATTAAGTAGTGTAATGATTCCTTCCAACCTTATTAGAAAGCCAATATACAGGGTGAATCTTAAATGGCGCATAATAGACATACCATCTGATTCTGGATCAGAAATGGAGTGATAAAGTCTTATACCAATTTGTTGTTAACCTCATAGATGGGGAGTTATTGGCAGTATTAAATTGGATTCCGGGTTAGTGTTATTCGACGATTGGATAAACGAATGCCAGAAATTGGAAGAGCTGCACCCACTCCAGTAGGTGACAGAGCCCGTCCTCATCAAGTATTGTTACCACTGGTTGATGAAAATATCTTAAATGTAGTCGAAAATGAACCAGTACAAAGTCCCGATGCATTGCCAGAATGTTTGATGTTAGCCAAAGAACAGTTCATCGCTTATTAAAGGAAAATGGCTTGCACCCGCATCATTATCAACGCGTACAGGGAGTATTACCAGAAGACTATCAGCAAAGAGTCAGATTCTGCAGATGGTTACTTCGTGAGCAACAAAGGGATCCTGGTTTTATTGGACATATATTGTGGACTGATGAAGCTACGTTCACCAGAAATGGAACATTTAATATCCATAACATGCACCAATGGACCTATGAAAACCCCCATGCACTGTACTAAACAAATCGTCAAGTTCGGTTTAGCGTTAATGTGTGGGGTGGTACTATTGGTAATAGGCTTATAGGACTACACATTTTTCCTGAACGCCAATAATTCTGTTGAAAGCCTAGACACCGATGTTAGGGATCTATTAGGTGATGTACCATTAGATTTAAGAAGAATAATGTTTTTTCAAATGGACGGGGCACCAGCACACTGGGGAATTCAAACACGAGAATGGTTAAATCATGAAATTCCAGAACGATGCATTGGTCGTGGCAGCCCATTACCTTGGCACCAAGAAGCCCAGATTTAAGCTGTCTTGATTTTTTCTTGTGGGGAACATTAAAAGCATTTGTGTATGCAGTGGAAATTGATACTCGAGAGCAACAACAAAACAATATGCTTCAAAATCTAGGAAGGAGTATAATACGTGTGTGGAGTGTATGGAATGCATATAAGTTGGGGGTAGCCACTTTTAGCAATTGCTGTAATTTACAAAATAAAAAACTTAAAACGTAGTCGATATTTCCTTACTGGTTATGTACTGTTAATTCAAAAATGCAAGCAGCACATTAAAATTAGAATATTACCATGAAGGAGGTCTAGTATGCCTATTTACAATCTCCTTAGGTTCCATATTAAATCAAGTGCTATGTGAATCGCCGGCGGTTTAACACACAGCTCAGTACGACTGACCACGCAGTGTTGCTAAGTTTACAAAACTTTAATTAAGAATTTAGAAAAACACTTAAGAACGACAACAACATAGAAGCAAGAAAATCATGAGGGAATTGGGATATTTGAAGTTATGCTTTGGACCCTAGCACATAGTGTAAACATCTACTTCTCGGAATGATTGCATACACAGGAGCGCCCTAAGAACTCATCTTATGATTAGTCGGAATACGTACGTCCTTCTGTCTGCTGCACAGTGATGTTGAATCATAAATTAAATTTGTTCATAATATTTTGACTTACTCATACAAATACAGTTACGAATTCTAGCAATTCGAAAATAATTTAAAATTTCTAAAATCCAAATGTCAGAAATTATCTGTAAATTGTATATTGATTTTCAATTTGAATAAAACTGTTGGATTCATTTTCGGGATAAAACATTACAGGCCAATAGTTATGTTGCATTTAAGCTCATTTGTTATGGTATTAATGCAAGTATTAAGTTATGTAAAGATTCTTTCCAATCTTATTAGGAATCCAATTTTTCAAGAACGTTATATATCATTAAATACAATAGGCAAGTGCTCCATCATCTTGCAGCTATATTTCTTGGTCTCGCTACAGCATCAATCGCCATTTCAATTACCTCCTGAAGCATGTTCTTTTGACAGACTACATAAATGAAAAATGAAAACGAAAGCTCCTAATATACGTCTATCTATTTCTCTCAAATCTCAAATTTTAATTTAATAAATTTGAAATACTAATTAAAAAATGTATGTATGGAACATGTCAGTAATTATATAAAAATCAACCGCCATTCATTTCAAATGAATCTATTTTCCCACTTTAATTTGGCTGTTTGCCTTTATAAACGGTTGCAACTTTATTGATTGGCAGTCATATTTTTACGTTATCATGTCTTAGTCTTCATTTCTTCCGGTGCATTGGGTTCTTTACCCCCACTGAGTAAATTGTCTGCTATTATGTTTTAAGATCTTATGCTTCGGGCATTAGGTATCGTGTTAGTTTAAAAGCACACTATTAAGTTGTCTTCTATTTGGTTATATTATTATTTAAACTTGAAGAAACTTAGTTGATACTGTTATACTGATGTAATGGAGAGAACAATGTAGTTCGAAAGGTACGTGTCTAGAAAAATAATAAAATGAAATAACTTCTAGTTCTTAAAACTTTCCCAAGCGGCTCTTTATACGTCTTCTACTGGAGTGGAATGGTAAGAGTTCAAGCAAAATCCTTCTTCGAGGATTTCATTAATTCATTTACGCGAAACAGGTGCAAATAAATTAGCATATTGTCGATATATTGCCCATTAGAGAGAGATTAGAAATTGAAGGATGAAGAGATTATATGAAGTTATCGTCTAAAACAAACTAAAATTTAAATAATTGGGGTTGATAATTCTCTATACATTAAAAAATTCGACCTGAAATAATTGAAAAATAGCAAGTAAGATGCCCTTCTTGCCAAAATGTATGTTGAGTTTAAGTAAACAAATATTAGGACCTCGGTGGAGCAGTGCGGATATGCGCTGCCACTCGAGGTCACAGCGAGATTCGGTCTGATCGGTCGAGGTTTCGTATCCCGACTGGGGCACTCGCATTTCGCTTAGTTAAGTTTAGGGTGCATGTTGCATGAATGGATAGTATGTAAGGGACGCAAGCACCTCCCAGAAGTAATGCGAAATACAAACAAAAAATAGACCTAAATAAATAAGAATTATGGTTTAGTTATATTTAAAGTAGCTGTAAGAAAGTCAGTGAAATATTGTGTACCTAATATTACTTCTCTGCGAAAGTAATATCTAATAGTCTGCCTATATTGTTGTAAAAGGCGATCGAGTACTGGGTAGACTATATACAGCAGCATAGGTACATGTAAGGATGTGTTATGTTCATTTGATTTTGGGGCACTCTGTTTGAATTAATGTCGTACTTTAATTGCCGCTTCATAGGAATTAAAAACGTTATTTCAATTGCCGTTGGTATGTTGTTAACAGTTTTGGTTATTTTGTTGTTCTTAAAGATTGATTTATTTATTTACGAGGCCAATTGCGAGGTTTCCCTTTGTAGGCTAGATTTGCCGTTCAAAAACAATTCTTGGGATTCTATGTTGACCCTGAAGTCGCACGTGTTATTGTCGTTCTGGAACTGTTTCACTATATTTCGAAATATGTTGCAACCCTTTGGGGGAAATGCAGGTTTGCGTCGCGAGAGTTCTTCAGTCAGTCCTCCATCTTCGTTGACTCTGGCCGCTCATTCCATCTCCGAGGGCCGTTACAAAATTAAGAAGTTAATTTTACATCTCCGATGACTCCGGTCTTCCAAAATCTACGGGGAGCAGTAAATAAGTCGAGTGCTGCAGAGGCGGCTTGAATATTCGATGAATGTTCATCTTGTGTGATCTTCGTTTCGCTGTTTTACCTTGGGGTGAAAACAGAACCTGCGACAAGTGACGGATTTTAGAAACACACTGGATTTTATTCCTGTAAAGGCAATTCATTGCGAATTTGTCGATCCCCTTTGGCGGATTGATATCGAGCCCAGTTCCTGTCTCTCTGATAATACTGTCGGTGCGACGACCGCATCGAAGTTTTGGGCCCTTGATGTTGACTCCATTCTATCCAGTCTTCAGGGGCGTACCTGCGGATTTTCCCGCATCTGGTAGACGAGACATTGTGCCCGTCTCCGTCTCGCTGTTCAAGGTAAAGAACTAAGTTTGTTTGGTGTGGCGAAAAAAGAAAAAAACCCCTTTTACGCGTAATTTTGTAAAATTCTAAGTGATTGAATCTTTTTTTTTTGTTTGTAATTAAAAGAGACCTTCAGTCGCCGACAGTTTTTTGTATTACCAAATGTAAAGATTAATTATATATATATATTGTGTTATTCGTGTAAGCTCCGACGCCATTGGCCACGTAGTCGTTTGGACAATTTACGTGCACGAACGTAAATTGCTGGCCCCTCGGCCTTCCACGAGGACCTACAATCAGCTGTATTTGGAAGGTGGCGCCCACTAATTTTGACCCACTCTGTACACAACCAGGAAGATTTCCTTCCGTAAGCGATTTCTGTGAACTCCCTCTACTCCTCTGAGCTAAGCTGTAGGCCTTTCTATCCGGTTACGGGTCGACGGAAAAGCCCGTTTGGCCCGTAACAGATGGCCAAAAAGTAATTCAAGCTCGCCTAGCATAAAACGGAATGCTTTTACCTGTTAGAAGGACCATCAGAGAGCTAGAAATACATATAAATGATGATACGATACAAACTGCTGAGGAGGTAAGGTAGCTTTCAATTGCAATATGACTATGACAAGCCACATCGTGGACGTATTGAAGAGAACCAAAACTGTTATGAAACAGTACGCGCGAACAATGCCGAAGCAGGGAGATGCCAAGTGCAGCAGGAGAAGACTGTGGGCTTTTGTTGTATACTTGATAATATTATATGCATCACAGATATGGAAGAAAGCGGTAAATTACGGGAAAGGTTCTGGTCACAACACAAAGAAGGACAATGATCGTCATCAGTAGTGTATATCTGACCATATTTACGGAAGCCCTTTAACTCATAACGGGGAGAATGACCATAGATATGATGATAGAAAAACGGACTGACATAAATAACGGAGAAGAAAGACGGAACAAGAGGGAAATACAAGGCAGCATCGCACAGGAATGACAACACAGATGGAACAAGCTGTAACGGAAGGCGGTATGGACTAGACAGAAATGGATCGAAGCACACATCACACAGTTTTTTCTGGACAAAGGTGCTTTATGGCGTATCTCTACCGAATCTGGAAAAAGAAAAAGTAGATGCTGGTACTGCAACCAAATTGATGCGGCTTAACACATAGTGTTCTAATGCGAGAGATGGGAAGAGGAAAGAAGAGCCATTGTTAGGGACATATGGACAAGGAAATAACGTGGACACTACGCTGCAAAGAGTCTAACACTGGAAGGCAATAACGAGGACAATGAAAGTAATCATAAGTTAACGGATAGATGGACTTGGGGTAATACAAAAGTTGTTCCGAGATGAAAAGAAAAGGGGAGTTCAGAAGGGTCATTTGATGGGTCAGCTGGGGCTAGATACGCACCTCTAGCACCAACGACATCCCTAAAAAAAGATTATATACATACAAGCGGCAAAATTTTTAAACATGTGATATACAGGGAATTTTTCTTTTTAGTATACATTTCCTATGTATACTTTTAAAAAGAACTCATCAATTGCGCCTATTATGTAGGCAACCAACTATACAGACAACTAAAACAGCTGTGGCCGAAACAATCAAATTCATTGAAGGTTAAAAAATAAAATTTGTTTTGTTTGTCTTTTTGCTATTTTTACACAACCATGTACAGTAAAGACGAAAAAGTGGAAATTCTAATGTGGTATCAGAATGGTTACAGCTTAAGAACTGTGAGAGACTTATTTTCAGTAAAATATCCAGAAAGACCTATTCCTTGTATTCGAACCGCACAAACAATTGCTAGAAAATTTAAATCAGAGGGATGCGTAATAAATTCCCATAAAATAAGTACTAAAAGTAATCACGTTTTAACCGAAAAAATGAAATTAAATATTATATGCTACGTTGAAGAAAACCCCATAGTATCACTACGAGAAATAGGTTCACACTAATGTTTCTAAAACCTCGGTATTTATAACACTAAAAGAATTTAAATATAAATCGCACAAAATTTCAAATCACCAACAACTATTCGATGGAGACAAAGAAAAAAGAACCATCTTTTGTGAAACATTATTTAATTTGCTGAATGAACATGAATACATTTTAAATAAGATAGGTTTTAGTGATGCAGCTACTTTCATATTAAATGGAGAAATCAATTCACAAAATTTTCGGTATGTATTATAATTCTTCACATATCCACTATCCAGTATCCTGATAAACTTATTTCTTAGATATTGGTCCCGCACTAACTGCCATTTACAAAACTTAACTCACAGTCAACACACTGGGAAAGTTAACGTATGGCTAGGAATAGTTGAAAATAAGCTTAGCGGTCCATATTTTATTGATGGTAATCTCAATACAGCCAAAATTTTAGAGCTATTAAGGAACGACATCATTTCGGCAGTAGATAACTTAAACATCGATGACCCGTGGTTTCAAATGGATGGAGCCCCTCCGCATTCCACGAATGCTATAAGAAACTTTCTAAACGACAGGTTTCCAGGACTTTCGATAGGAAGATTCGGTCCTATACCGTGGCCCCAGCGTTCTGTAGATTTGTCGCCCAATGACTTCTTTGCTTGGGGATATTTGAAATCCAAAATTTATACAAATATTCCAATACAAAGAATTGATGAATTAAAAGATCGCATACATACCGAATGCAATAGCTTGAATCCCGACTTTCTTGCGATTGCTGTGAGTGCTTTTGTTTAGATTATTGTTTAGAAGTAGAAGGTGGCCAGTTCGAATACTTGTTGTAATTGTTGTTTTTATTTTCATTTCCGTTTTCTGTTATATATATTTAATGTTTTACAATAATAATGGTCGTTGCTGTTCAACTCATTTTGGTTTACTTATTTAATATAAATACTGTATCAACATAACTTTCATACTAATAATTCACAACTACAGTGACGTTTGCTTCTGTTTTTTAGTTGTGGGTATAGTTGGTTGCCTACACAGTAGGCGTAATTGACGCATTCTTTTTAAAAGTGTACATAAGCAATGTATACTAAAAAGAAAAATTCCCTGTATATGATGTCAAATGAATAAGAAATAAGCGGTTGCGTCGTTATAAAACTTGTAATTTGAAGTAGGATTAATACAAGGAGCGTCAAAAGCTGCGGCATACAGGTATATTAATTAAAAGTTTGATTTAGACTAAAAATACAGGGCATTTCTAGTGTTATACAGCGGCTGAATTTTTACATTCATCCCTGTCATCCTTCCTACTACAACTACATTTCCTAATTAATTGAAATAAAAAAAAATATATTTGAGTTTATTTAAGTAAGCGGATCGTTACACACTAAACAGAATTAACTTTCATTTCACATTTTTCCGGAAATGACAATTACTCGGTTTTTCAAATAGCTACTCTGTATATTTTCACATTTTTAGAATATGTACTAGTGTCTAGGTCCGTTTTTTTTAAATATTTTTTACAATTTTCAAAATCTATGGCTGCTTGCTACTTTCGTAGTTATTTTAGCGTGGCCTATTTTCGTATATATTAGTAATATGAGCTGTCAAATATTGTAATCAATACAAGTTTATCTAAATTATGCTTCTAGATCTGGAACAAACAGGTCTTAAACTAGAAATTCGCAAAAAGTCCAAGCTGCCTTTGTTAACCGAGATGTGGGAGAATAAGCATTCTATTTGAATTCATTCAATACAAAAATATATAAATAAATGCTCATTTTAATGTTTCATATATACTAACATTTGCGTCTGCTTTAAAATTGTATTTTAAGAAATTTCTGTCTTCAAACAAAAGCAAAATGCAGGGTATTTCGCTTTTGCTATAGTGGATGAAAATTAAGGGAGAAGTTCTGGAATTCCAGGCATGACTCGAATCGAAACAGCTGATTCCATGATTAGGAAAACAGCATTTTAAGTTGGCGTTGGTTTTGTTGGACATAAATGTGTTTCTGCACAACTGCCCGCTGACGAAGTTGTAGCAATTTCTGCGATCCTAATAAAAGGATTTCACTCGTGATCAAGTTTAGTTCAGACGGGATTGCTTTGCTAGATTGAACTTTTCTAGACGAGTATAAATCGAAAAATCTTATTTTATGACTGTCTATTACTTCTTTTCTTATCTGACAGAAAAGCAGTTTTGCTAATAAATACGTGAAAGTTGTTTAGTATTTGTCTTTCTTATAATGTTTTCGTTTTATTTATTTAGTTGGCGATGCTACTTTTTATTTCGAGTTAAAAATGATACCAGGGCAAAATGTGGTTATAATTAAAACAAAGCAAAATATAAACGTACTTGTTTTTATTGTTGAATGTGGAATCTTCTTCCAATCAACAAACTTAATATAAGTTTGAGTTTCATTGTACTGATAATATTAAAAACCCCGTAGGGGGCTTATCGTAAGCTACATCAACATTAATTATATGCTGTATAGTCTACAAGAAGGTACCTAAAATTATCATAATTTTACAGCTCATAGTTATTCGCAAGGAAGTGTTGCCAAAACTTCAAAATTTGAGTTGTGTTCAAGATATACAACTTTTAGTTGTGAGCTGTTTAGTAACTTTGAATAAGAGGAACTTTCTTTTCTACAATTGATTATAAAATCCCAACATTTGTTCCCTTCCCCCTCCGAAACATTACTGAAACATTTATAGACTGTTACCAATTTCAACGGCCTGTGTTTCCCTATTGAAACGTTTGTGGATTCGTTTTTTTTTCTTATTTATGCAGATGCTATTGGCGTTCAGAAGAAAACTAATACCATCTGTTGAAATTATTGATAATATTGTTTTGACTTATTAATTAGTAATTATGTGATGAAAATATGCCAGTGGCGAACTTTTCCGGGTAAAACCGGAAGTGGGGAAAACCGTTGAAGGTATTTCAATTGGAAGCATAGATAATGAATAGGGATTAAAAAAAAATTATTTTGATACCTCTTACGGTCGAGGAAATAATTACTTTGTTATGTTTTCATAGTTAAAGTTGTTCAAAATGTCTACCCCTCTCATTAAAACAAGTCCGGGCTCTTATCGGTTGCTCGGAGAATTCCTTTGAGAGAGAGGGAACGGCAAGCAGCAGGGCCATGCCACAGGTTCTTCTCTACCTGTCCATTTTTTGGTGACCAGTTGTTCTACTGAACGTCGAGTAACAGCCCAAGAATACGCTGGGCACCCATCCCTTGCAGCCACGTGGAGGTTCTCGTTGCCAGTGGAATATCTACTAATAGCTCACCAAAACCATTTTCAAAGAAAGTTTCTTCGAAGAAGTAAGGTCTAATTATTCAGTCACTAAAGAGACCACACCAAACGTTAAGCCTTCACTTGTTCTTGCTGTGTACTTTCTCCAACCATCGCAGATGTTTTTGTGAATATTCACTTCACCGTTACTTTTAAATGTAGTTTCGTCTATCCAAAGAATTTGACCGAGAAAATTACAGCATTTCTAAGATAGCAATTCCAGAAATCACACGATTTTTGAAACCATTATCTCTTATATATTCTTTGAGGCTTTCGCGGTTTTTCAAACTGTCAATATTACAATTTACTTTCGACTTAGACCGCGTCGTCATTTCGAATCTCAGATTCAGAACACCTACAACAAGAGAAAACTCATTTCTTGATGTCGTTACAACAAAATGGTTATACAGCCACAGAAATTCAGAGAGCAATCCGCAATGCAGAACAACCCACGGCTAAGAAGGAACTGGCACCTCCGGAAGGCTTAGCTTTCTACCTTACAGTAAAGGCACTACTGATAAGATTGGGTATGTTCTTAGAAGGTACAACATAATGACAGTCTTTAGGACTAATGAAACTTTGGGAAACGGTTTCAGATCCGTAAAGGATCATATATCAAATTTAAAATCAGCCGGGATCTACAATATCCCTTGCTCCTGTGGCTCAAACTACATCGGACAAACTGGTCGTTCCATTGAGTTAAGATTGCGAGAGCACAAAGGTGATTGCAAACATAAACGCATCACAAAATCTGCGGTGGCTGAACATACTGGTTTAACTGGACATAAGATGGACTTTGACAATGCTCGACTACTCGCCAGAGTAATTGCAATTCTTAAGTCAATCGCTGTATTATTTTTTTTAAGATTGAGTTATGGAGACCAATTCCGTAAAGCCTTTGAAAGTTTCCCTTGTAAGCTGAAATTGCCGATTAATGTTTTGTCTGCACCTGACCTTGGACGCTTTCTGCGAATTTACGTGTCAGATCTTTCCAGAACTATTTCATCATATTACTCAAGGTGGTGTAATATTTTTGACCGACGCATGTTCACGCTGCATTTGGTTCCTCAGTCAGCCTTTCACCTTCGCTAGACTCCGGTCTACCAATTCCATCTACGGGGGCCGTTAAGAAATTAAGAAATCAAGTATTGTAGGGGCGGTTTATGTTTTCGATGGGTATCCATCGCGTGTATTTTCGTAGCGCTGTTTCACCGTGGCGTGAACAGCACATTGACAAGTGTCGGATTTAAAGAAATACGCTGGAATTTTTATATCTGCAAAGGCAATTAATTGCGAATTTGCCGATCGCCTTTGTCGGATTATTATCGAGCCCATTTGTTGTTCCTGTACATGCGCCGTTGCTGCGACGAACTACGAGGGTTTTGCAGCAATTTTCCCTATGAATGTCTACCTTTTTGCCCGGATCTGAGAACGCCCCAGATTGTGCCTGTCTTTCTCTCCCATTTACCGAAAGTCAAGGTAAATGAATTAGTTTTTTGTGCTGTGAAAAAAACCTTGTACGCGTTAACTTGCAAAATTCTAAGTGATTGAACCCTTTTTTAATGCGACAAGAGGCGACCCTTAGTCGTTGTTTGTCATTATTTTTTTTGCTGTTAATTGTAAAAAGAAATCACATACTGCATTATTCTTGTAAACTCAGACGCCACTGGCCACGTAGATTTGTTGAAATATTTTAAATACCGTAAGCCATGGGCGGCGAGCTCCGCCTTAATCGAACGTTCTTTTTAACCGATTGTTGTATTGAGTAAAATATTACTACTTGCTGTCATATTTTTTTTTTGTACCGTCAGTTACTCCCAAAAGATTAATTATATGTGCTTTAAAACTGATTGCATCTTTTATTATTGTATATTTTGTATTTGTGTGTGTATGAATTTTGCCAGCTTTATAAACAGGAGGGAGGCACAATAAAGGTGAGTTCGATTCCCGTAAGCTGCTGGCTCCTCGGCCTTCCACGAGAACCTGCAATCAGCTGTATTTGGAAGGTGGCGCCCACTAATTTTGACCTACTCGGTACACAACTAGAAAGATTTCCTCCCGTAAGCGATTTCCGTGAACCCCCCTACTCCTCTGAGCTAAGCTGCAGGCCTTTCTCCACCTATCCGTTTGCGTGTCGACGAAAAAGCTCGTTTGGCCCGTAACAAACACTATGCAGTACATTTTATGGTAGAATTCAAATATAATTAAATTTTTTGTTCCACGTTCCGAATAGCGGTTGCAGATCTATTAGAAAATTCCAATAACTTTTCAATTGTATGGGTTGATCAAGATATAATATTTTATATTTGCGGAAAGCGAAGCTAATGCTGTTTCTTTTTGAAATTTATGTGAAATAAATGGCCATTGATAAAATTGTTTCTGTGCACTAATCATTAGAATTTCCAATCTTCCTTTCTTTCTTTTCCTATTGTTCGAATTTTACCAGACATACTGCTATTTCGTGTGTGGTCCCCTTTAATCTTACTTTTGTACTGAAAATGAGAAATCGATTCGCTTTTGTTTTTGAAATACTTTTGTCATCCAACAGCATTCATATCCTTATAATCATTGCGATTCCAAGTAATCGCTGTGGATTAATTTTACAGGAATTCTATTTTTATTAATTACTAAACGGCCTATCGTAATTGTAAAAGTAAAGGTAAAATTGAAATTGACTTATTTTCGTTTCTAAACATTTTCAATGTATCGGTGTTTGTAAGAAGTTTTTGATTTTAAAATTACACAATTATTATCATTCATTTAACAAAATTGAAATTTTGGCTGTAAAACAATTCTATGAAATACATTATATGTAATTGGGCAAATTTAATGAATGAGATCAGCGATATCTGAAGAGAATGACAGTTTCTTCTTTATTTTACTTCTATACATTTTGCTGATACTTTAGTCTTTTCCTTCATAGAACCCATTAATAATGTAAATATTAATCTTTTAATTATGTCTTTACAAGTTAAAATAATTCATAGACTTCTGTTAACAATTTTGTATTTTACTAGATAAGTTGTTGACAGAGGTTCAGTTACATCTTCCTGTGGTTTATGTTTATGCTTCACATTAATTATTATATCTATGATATAAAATAAAAGATATGCTTTCCAATTTAAATTTGATTATTTATCGTTTGATAATAAGCATATTGAATTATAATTTCATATTGAACTAAATCACAGTGGCCTGGAAAAGTTCTACATCACCCAAGAAAATAATTATTTCTTGAATTTTTCAGCTACATTTTTTTGGCATAGCCTCATTAAATCTACTTTTTAAAATATGATTTTAATGACTGTATTAACAACTTATCTCTTAATTATAGGTACTTAGAGCCTTCCACAGAAAACAATAAGGTTTAAGTTCCTTTTTATAAAAATCGGCTCAATCATTTATTCGCGGATTTTCTAATAGGATTCATTAAAAACTGCATTTAACATGATACTTAAAAGAATAATTTAGGAATACCTATATTAATGTTATGATCATATATATATATATATATATATATATATATATATATATAGAGGGAATTTTTCTTTTTAGTATACATTGCCTATGTATACTTTTAAAAAGAACGGGTCAATTACGCCTATTGTGTAGGCAACCAACTATACCGACAACTAAAAAACAGAAATAAACGTCACGGTAGTTGTGAATTATTTGAGTATAAAGGTTATATTGATGCAGTGTTTATATTATATAAGTATTTCACCCTGTATATAGGACGCAAATGATGACTTATTTGTTAAATACAAAAATCGACAGGGTGATGTTTCTGTAAGCTCCCTGAACATTGTACTTCCTTTGTACAACAAAAATACATCAGCGGCAAAGTGGTGTAATGGTCAGCATACGTGCCTTCCGAGAAGTTGATCCGGGTTCCATTCCCAGCCATCGCAATTTTTTTTAATTATTATTTTTTGTTATAACTATTAATTATGATTTCTTCACCGTAGCATAAAATATTTAATTTCATTTCTTCGGTTAAAACGTGATTACTTTTAGTTCTTATTTTATGGGAATTTAATACGCATCCCTCTGATTTGTATTGTTTGTATGGTTCGAATACAAGGAATAGGTCTTTCTGGATATTTGAGTGAAAATAAGTCTCTCACAGTTCTTAACCTGTTACCATTCTGACACCTCATTAGAATTTCCACTTTTTCGTCTTTACTGTACATGGTGTATAAAAAACGCAAGAAGACACTAAATAAAAATTAATTATATTTTTTAACATTGAATTAATTTGATTGTTTTGGTCACAGCATGGTTTAGTTGTCTGTATAGTTGGTTGCCTACATAATAGGCGTAATTGATGCGTTCCTTTTAAAAGTATACATAGGCAATGGATACTAAAAGAAAATTCCCTGTATATACACCTGCGGCTAGAAGAAACTCCTCCTATCAGAAAAACTAAGGCTCCACCGTTTGAAATGGGCAAAGAATCATCGCCATTGGACCCCAAAACAACGGCAAATGGTATTTTTTAGTGATGAATCTACCGCCAACATTAACAATTATGCTGGAAACACATATGTTAGAAGATTTCTTGGAAAAGATTTTTCACGACAGTGTGTTTTGCCGACAGTTAGACATCCAAACTCTGTTATGGTATGGGACGGCATGTCTGCTGAAAGTGTTGGTAGATTGCATGCTGTATCTTGCGTAATGAATCCAAACAAATACATTGATGTTCTACAGGAGAAGATGATGCCTAGTAAATAACATTTATTTCCTGATAAAACATATATCTTTCCAGATGATAATGTTCCTTGCCACAGAGCAAAGGTTGTTCAATCTTGGATGTCGACCAATAAAGTTAAATGAATAGACTGGCCAGCGCAATCCCGGGACCTAAATCCTATATAAAACTTATGACAGAGGATTTCTAACATTATTTCAGGAAAAGAAAAGCCCACCACAAAAAGTGGAATTAATCGAATTCCTAATTGATGCCTGGTTTCGCTGTACTACTAAGGAAGAATTACAAAATCTGGTGAATAATCCTATACCAAAAGGTGGGAATTAGTTATTAACAATAAGGGATGACCTATTAAGCACTAAAATATTTTTTAATTAATTAGTGTGTATTAAACGTTTAGGTGTAGACTACATTATTATATATATAATATACAATTTTTCTGTTTTTGAATAAATTTTATATTTCGAATTGGTCCCGTTTTTTTATGTATTAACATTGGGGCTATTATTATTACTGGTATTGTGTTTAAGACAGTCTGCAGCGTGAAAACACACAGTACCTTTACAAAACGCGATTGGCAAAAAAATTAAGCCAGCTTGAAAGAATAACCGAAGAGGAATACGAACATCTAAAAAATGGCATAAAAGAAGTTGCACAAGAAACGCTGGAAATCGAGAACTGAAGGAATTTGGCCTACTGGTGGGACAGAGACATAGAAGAAGTGATTCAAGAAAAGAAACAAGTATATTTAACACTGCTACAGAACAATGATATATGAATAAAAGAAGAAAGTAAAAGACTGAATAGGAAAGTAAAACAAGAAGACAATAATAAGAAATACTAAGCACGGATAAAGAAATGCGAATATCTTCTTCTTCTTCTTCAGCATATCTTCGTCCACTCCTGCATGTAGGCCTCCCTTAAACTCTACATACTACATTCTAATATATAGATCAACAAATAGGCGAAACAAAAAGATCAGAAGAGTGGAAAACTGTTAAGAACATAAAAAGCTCTAATAAAATAATAAACGGTATAACAAATCAGAAGTGGGTACAGTACTTCAGCGACTTACGGGTAGAAAAACGGCCACAGTTTGTACAAGAAGAGCAAGACGTTCATAATGGAAGACCAGTACGTATAGAAGTGCATCGGGTGAAAGAAGCTGTTATGCAAACAAAATTGCGGAAAGCTCCAGGACCAGGAGGTATTTACCCGGAAGTAACAAGATACGCATCAGGAAAATTAATTACCATGCTGAAAACCCTATATCAACGATGTATAAATGGGGAGAATACACCATAAGAATGGAAAATATTCTATATAACTCCCATACACAAGAAAGGACCTAAAAATGACCCAACAAACTATCGAGGAATTGCAGTTATAAATACCTTGGGCAGAGTATACTCACGAATATTAGAAAACCTCATCCAAAAAGAAATAGAAACAAAGCATCCAATAGAACATGCGGGCTTTCGAGCGGGCCGATCCACAATACATAACTTATTCTCATTGAAGTTAGTACTGGAAAAAAGGTACAAAGAAACAGAGAAACACACATAGTTCTAATAGACCTTGGAAAAGCATATGACAGTGTACCAACATCTAGATTGTAGAGATAGATGAAGGAACTTCACATAGAACCTACGCTTATACAAGCCACCAGGCAGCTATATGAAACTAATTTAACAAGAATAAAGAACGGGAAAGTTTTTATCGAGACTTTCAACACAATAAAAGGTCTTCGGCAAGGATATTTAGACAGAGCCCTCGTAGGGTAAACAAAAAATGGAAGAATATGGGTGTACGAGTGGGAGATGACATGCTTTTCAGTTTATACTTCGCCGAAGATCAAGTGGTAATTGTAGAAGACCAGGATGACTTAAGCTATATGGTAAAGAAATTAAAGGAAGAATACGACAGCGCAGAACTAACAATAAATATGAAAAAATCTGAATATCTGTCGGTTGGTACCAAGGAACTAAACCATTTGCCACTAGAAAACGAATACATACAAGGGGAAGCGAGATGTAAATACTTAGGAGTAATTTTTGATAAAAATGAAAATAGCGATGCGGAAATTACTCAACGAATTAATAAAGGCAGGGGTGTGATAAGGTTTCTAAATTCGATATGGTGGGAGAAAAGTGTTAGAAAAGAAACCAAGAAAAGACTCTACAAAAGCATTGTGCAAAGCGTAGCCATCTATGGCGCAGAAGTATGGGACTTGAGCAGGAAGAATAGAAGTAAATTGGTAGCTACTGAGATGGGCTGTCTAAGGAGGAGCTGCAGAATATCATGTATTGGGCGAGTAAGAAACGAGACCATCAGGAGAAACATGGGACGGAAACAAACATCGCAGAGGAAGTCGAAAAAAGACAGTTTACACGGTTTGGGCATACAAAGAGTATGGACGAAAATAGGTGGCCTAGAAGGATACTGGAATGGGTTCCGGCGGAAAGGAGAGAGAGAGGATGACCAAGGAGTTTTTAAATAGACACCCCTAGCGTATTTTTTTTTTCTATAGGTTTTTGTATCTGCGCTATGACGCCAGCATTCATTCTTGTAAAATAGCACTACCAATTCTCCTGCTTATTTAGATAGACCTCCTCACAATCGCGACATAAAAAAATTAATAACTCGCATAAAAATTTTTTTGAGAAAAATACACAAAGCTTCAAAAGGTTACAATTTAGTTTTGATGTAAATAAGAAGGACATTAACCAGTTGGCATTGACCAGCACGTGTGTAAAGACTTTGCAACGTACGCTCAATCATTTCTGGGCTGATACTTTCCATTTCTAAACGAATCCGACGCTTTAAATCACCTATATTGTTTGGCCTATTAATGTAAATGTAATTTTATTTCTTCGCTTACTTGGGGTCGCCTTTCTGGAGCTAAACCTTTTACATTCCCAGATTCTAGAAATCTTATGTAAATATTCTGATAACTGTAGATTATGCATTAGGCGCTCTATTGAGATGTTCTTGATTCAATTGATTCAATAATTCGCAAGCTTCCTTACAATTTCTTAACCTATCGCCGTATCCAAGCATCATAAGAATTTCTATTACTTCCCGTTCGCTTAAACGCACCAGTTCTACTTTGATTTTAAAACGCTTATCACTGTTTCAAAAATGTGTCAAAGTCAACAATTTAACGTTCCTAAGGAAACAGATGTGAGTTACTTTTACACATGCTGGTCAATACCAACTGGTTAATGGTGGACAATTTTAACATTTCCCTTAGGTAAGTTTTTTCATAATCTATTTTACATAAAAATAAATTCTGAATGTTCTGAAGTCTGTGTGTATGCTGCTCAAAAAAAGCTGTCATGTGTGTTACAAATGTTTTTATATTACCAATTAACTGGTGACAATGTTTATCACAAAAAGTGAAAAAAAAAGGAAGTTGCCATTTAAAAATATTAATGCGACATAGCGCAGAACCAGCAGCCGATAAAAAAAATTATTATTTTTTTGCAGAACTGTATGGTCAGCCAAGAATTTTTAGTATCTACCATAGATCCACATTGTATACATGCGAATGTAATTATAGTGTAGGGATGCGGGTAAATGGTTCAAATCATTTTCCGCCGTTTAACAATATTTGTACTTGGGATTCAGTATGCGCCACTATCAAACCCCATCTACTCCACCAAATGCATGCCAATGTGTGTGAAAGGCAAAACCTCCGTCGCATTTTTCGCCTTCACCGAAAACATCCCAATACCCAAGTCCACATCGACACTCAAGCCACTCCAATCAGCGACTGCCTTTCGGAATTCCAACAGAAATACATCTCCGGCACCCTCTTCCATGGCATCCCCATCGCCCTGGATACACTTTGAACCTCCCACAAACCACTAAACCGAAACCTTGTCCTGCGTGCAGAAAAATTAAACACGCTCCAACCGCTCTCTTTTCCTCATTATACCCAAATCTCGAAGACAACCTCATTGTTTTAGTGGAAGATACCCCACTAACAATAAGGTAACAGCAGACATAACACTTAATGAATTTATCAGATTTCAGATAACCCCCAATGCGAGACCCAGAAGCAGCCAACGCCAAATCCACCACATGAGGAACGAAGAACCCAGGAACCAGCACCCACTAACCAACCTTCTAGCAACAACCCATCAGGACGATATCCACTTCACAAGAAGTAAGAAGAACAGTTTAGACCGGCCCACCTACCTGATTTTAACCAGTTATATAAATGATATGTAATATCTTAAGTTAATGAATAAACATATTTTAAAGTTAAAGTTAATTTAATCTATTATCAATTATCAGATCACAGAATTGTTCGATGTGTTATAAATACATTTGTATTTCCTTGAATATAATACACTACAGTTATTTTTTAGGAGTTGCCAGATATCTTAGGGACGAAATATCCGTGGGAGTAGTTGTAACAGCGTACACCAAAATAGAAATCGAAAATATAAATTTATAGTGGTTAGAAAGTATATTAGGGATGAAATATCAGTGCGGATGATTTTAATATCATTTATCTAATAGGATACCAAAAAGTATATTCATATACATTTTTATACTTTAGGAAATGTCATAGAAGTTAAACATGTGTGAATGCACGAGAATGAGCCTGACGCAACTTTTTTAATTAAAATGCATCAAAGTCTCGAAAAATTCACATATACAGTTGCAGCTGCTGTAGGGATCCGTAGCCACGGTTACTAATTTGGAGGACTACGAATTGACTAACATTGGAAATGTCATTTACAACTTCCACAACATCGAAGAGTGCCGCGTAAGCCTGGCTCATTTGCAGGAAAAGGTCAAAAATGAGTTCGACTGGCAAGGTAAAAGAACTTCACTTTACAGACTTTTTATAAAAAGTAGGGTTTTGAATGGGCTAAAGTGCGAGGCAACGGAAACATTTTAATGGAAAAAAATGATGTAAGATTGTTATGAATCAAATATTTACAAAGAATAAAACACTATAGAAGGGAAGGACGGCCAATAGTGTATTTACACTCATGCTGGGTACACAACACCAAGAAATTGGCATGGTATGATGGTGTAACAAAGGGTTTATTAACTAATATTCCAAGGTTAACACTGATTGTAATTCGCGTGGGTGGAGTAATGGATTTTATACCAAATGAATTAAGAAATTTTAAGTTAGGAACACAAACTGCCGTTTTTCATGATGAGATAAATGCCGATAAGTATCACAAATGATTACTAAAACATTTATTAGCAAATTTACCATATAACACTGTAATGTATAATTGATAACGCATCGTCTGGTAATGTCCAATTAGATCTTACGAAAACTTCGAACTTCCAGAAAGCTGTAATGATTGAATAGTTTCCTAAAAGAAATATACCTTCTGACCCTACATGGTATAATCCCCAAATGTCACAGAAGTCAATATGTGATCAATTTTATCGGTTCATCGAAGAAAACGGTCTCGGGTATACAGTGATAAGACTTCCACCGTACCAGTCAGCCTTGAATCCTATACGGAAAATCTAGGGTACTGTAAAATATGAAATTAAGATACGGAATGTTACTTTCAAATTAAATGATGCCGTACGTTTAGCAGAAGAAGTATTATCAAGCATCACCTAAGAAATGTGGCAAATAATATCGTGTCATATCAAAGTCAGGTTATTGATGTGGAAAATGTATACTTAGAAAAGGAAATGTTCGACATTAGACTTGATAAACAACTTTGTATCTAAGGGTTCAAGAAAACAGCGTACCTAGTTTACATTTTAGGTTTTGGATAGTTCAATAACCAAATCAGAGTGGATGAATTTTCGTTTTAACTCAGGATAGACCATGTTACAAGGATGGGTCTAGTGATTTTTAAGATACCACGCGTTACACACTTAAACACACAGAAACTGAATTTGAGCAAACCATTTTTCTTGGCTTCTGAAACACATTTTGCATCAAAATTTCAATATACCACACTGGTAATAGTAAAAAGTATAACGGCTGGAACATGCGAGGAGTACTCAAATTTAAACAGGAATGTTTAAATTACAACCACATCTGAAGGCGATTTTAAAAATTAATTTTATTGTACATTGGCTTGTTAACATACGTATGGCAATTGTTTTGCAATAATATTATTTTGATAGTTATAGTTACGATGTCGGAAAGTTATGTTTATTGTACGGTGGAACAGCGCATAATAAGCAACTTTCTTACAAATCAAGGCATAAATTCTTTTGAAATTCTTATAATACTACCATCACAATAAGGTGATCAATGTTTTTTCTATACGTTGCGTTTTGAGTTGTAGAAATGTTATAGAGACGGGAGAACTCGTACAGAAAATGAGCCTTATCTTAGATAAGGCTCATTTTCTGTACGAGTTATAAGTTATCTATGACAAGCTGCAACTTCGGTTAATCGTAAAAATTAAGAAAAAGTGAATGCACTTATTTAGTAAGACAGACGACTAACAGTTTGTCCAATTTCTCAAAAATTAAAAATTAGTGTCGGAAGTGTTGTAGACATCATTAAAAATAATCTAAAGGGGACTGCCACCTGGATTGCGTGCTTGTTGACCGAAGAAGTTGATCGCTTCTTCTTTACTGCACCGATATAAATGGGAAGGAGATGAATTTCTGATTTCAATAAGGACAACTAATGAAAATTGGGTGTATTATTTTACTTTTGCGTCCGAAATTAAAAAATATGAAGGGGCGTTTTACAAGGTAGCTTTTTTGGAGCCATCCTGTTGAACATTGTTCCACAAACTCAAACGAAAGTGGATATATTTCAATATGACATGGTTGTTGTATTGACTAATATTGATTCACAGTAGTAATTTAGCTCCACATACACACCACCACAGTTTACAAATATTTTACTCAGTGGAATCTCAAAATTTACCACACTAAGTGTATGAGAAGACCTTGATCTTTAGAACAATGAAGGACCATCAATTAGTTGCCGTTGACGAAACTTCTGTATAATTTAAGGGAAAGAAGGCTGTCAAATATTTTGAGATTTACCTGCATCCAACTAGCACGCAAATACTATATTCTTCATAAGCTCGAATATGGACATGTCTGATTGAAGCAGTTTTATTTGATCGACAACAGAAAATTTTAAATTTTAAAACTGCATCCCGCTGCTGTAGAAATCCTCCTCTCGGTGATGTATGGATAACATGGAAATACTCGTCAAAGTTAAACGAGTACATCGGAAGTAACAATGAAGTTCCATACACTAATAAATACATAACTATCGTAAGCGTAATCTTTATCAAGTAGAGTGTAAACACATTCATTCAAAGTTAAAACGACCGCAAGAAGAAATAGTAGTCGAAGTAATTAAACCCTAGTCAAATTTTGCAACTCAGGTGTAACTAAGCGTCTTCAATGATAATATATGGTGTTAATATCATCTTAATTCTGCCATAACTAACAACTGTATTTGTGGAAATATCTCAATACATTTTTAAATGGTCTGGAAATGGCATTTTTCTAGAAGTCACTTCATAGGAGGTCTCTTGAGCAATAACGCCGAATCTCTGTATATCGAATAGTACGCGAAGTTAAAAAAAATAGCGCATTCTTCATCTTCTTATATCTAGTAATCTGCTGATTAGCAACATTCAGTAAGTACTTTGACATATATATACAACATGGTCGAAAATAATCCATTGATTATTTCCTCAATATATAATCTTAAGGTTTGAAAAGTCGCTTAACGTAGTCTAAATAAAACTAGTTCAAGTGCAGTCACTACACTCACTGACACATTACTCAAAACGTGTTGGTAGTTCAGAGAATTTGAATCTTTTTAACCGCGGTTGTTCATTGTCCGCTTCCATTAGGTGCTCCACAAGTGGGTTGGGGTGTGCACTAAGCCTATTCTTATAGCGATCACTATATTTCTGAATTTCGTCGTTGATTGATGGAATGTTGAGGTCTCGTCGTGTGACTTCATTTGGAACATACCACGGTGCATCTACCATTGATCTAAGAACATTGGGCTGAAAACGTCTCAGAATGTAGGTGTTGTTAGCAGTACTCCACAGCTGTATGCCATATCTCCAGATTGGTTTGAGTATGGTTTTGTACAGTAGTATTTTATTAGCTAGTGACAACTGGAACTTTCGGCCTAGAAGCCAGTATATTTTTGTATTGTGATACCTAGTTGCTTCCTTTTCGTCCATATGTGTTTCCTCCAATTTAGTCGTCTGTCTAGATAGATACCCAGATATTTGACGCTTTCTGCTTGGGGTATCTGATGATTGTTGAACTGAACCGGTGGACAGGTATCCCGTCTAGTGATGAATGTTACATGTGTTGATTTTGTTTCATTAACTTGTATGCGCCACTATTTGCACCAATTTTCCAGTTTGAGCAGATATTTTAAAGATGCTCAGATGCTGTAGTAGGGTCAGGGTGTGATGATAGTAGAACTATGTCATCTCCAAAAGTAGCTACTGTTGTTGTTTGCGGGGTGGGAAGATCTGCCGTAAATAGCAGATACAGTATCGGTCCAAGAACACTCCCTTGAGAGATCCATAGTTATATATATATTAAACAGTAGAATTTAAAATGTAAAGAAACTTTATTTTTTTGTGGGATGATCTAAAATTAGCAAAGCGAATATTTTTTATGATTTCAGTAATGTAAATTTTGTATTTTGTTGTAAAGTTAATGCGGTTTTAGAATATGTAAACATTATGTACAGTTGTTCATATGTAGTATCTTAAGTTTAACTTTAGACAGCGAAGAGTTGCAGTAAAGTAATAGTTCCAAGGTGCATTGGTAAAATTTTCTTCTTTGAATTGGCAATAGTTTTTCTTACACAAATTGAATGCAGATTTATTCTATTTTATAGTCACATATGTACAAGAAAAATGTATTTAAGTGTAAATCAGACAACTTGGTGTGCTGTAATCCTGATTGGTAGATGTGTATTATTTGTATTTGTGTTCTGTGTTTATTTGACAGACGATAACAAGGAAAACGTTGTATATTGGAATTGTTCAGCATAAGTCCACTAAAAATTTCAAAGAGTTAAAATTTAAAACTTCTGTCTGTGTCGCCGTCTACTAGTTTTTTAAAATGTCATTATACGATATGTCTAGCGACTAATCCATTATACGTCCAAGTTGTCAATAAAACATCCAAAATTAAGTCTGACCCCAGAATTTTAAGCAGATTGTATAAAAATATGCAGAAAGTTCTACTGAACATATGCAAGTTCAGGGTCAATTTTGGAGGAACCGGAACTCTAAGATAATGTATTTATTAGAACGTGTATAATGATAATGAAGTTACAAACCGTACAAATTCATAACTGTTAGATTTACCGTGCTCTTAAGTCATGTACCGCATATTGAATTTGTAACTTGTAAATAAATATGGGAACATAAATATTCTACAACTAAATAATAAACACTACATTATGGCCGCCGGTCATCGTATGCCTGGTTAAACACAAATAAAATGTAGCAAACCGGTTTAGAGATCTATATCTAAGGTGTGCTCATCAGTGTTCCTTAGAATATGTCAATAGGTACACTATTTTTAACGAGTACACTAGTACTATGCTCTGCTTTAATCCACTAATAGTAACATTAAACTAGCTCAATTGGTTTAGTCTTTTTCAGTCATCTGTTTATTCCAGTATTGTCGAGTAGTTGGATAACTTCGACATAGTGATGGAGTCATTGTCGTGACTCTTGGCGAACTTCTTGATTGTTTGGTCAACGGTTTCCATTTTCAGGTTCGGATAAAGGTCGTTGTTTCTGATATACCAAGGCGCAACAATATTCTTCAGACTTTGTTTTGGAATCTCTGGATGGTATCTGAAGTATTTTGTTTAGTACATGAGCGTAGTTGGGTGCCGTACAGGCTTTAAGATCTGGTTCTACAACAGAGGCTTATTTTGTAGAAACAGAGTGGAATTTCTTTCAATTGGCCAATACATTTTTTATATCTTAGGCCGAGTTCCTTTCTTTTCTTTGTAACGTGTACATGTCCAGTGAAGTTTAGCGTCCAGGGTGATACCAAAGTATTTAGTTATATTCTTTGTATCATTGAGGTTGATTTTCCATCTGTTTCTCGAGTCGTATAGTTTACTTGAAGAGGATTGTATAAAAAAACTTGAAATCAATGTATCATCAAAATTGAATATGCGATTTGAAAAAAGTATCATTATTTCGATTTTAAAACTATTATATTGTTAAGTAAATAAAAATTATGTAAATTTTCTAATTAGGAGCTGCGTTTGTCAGGCATTAGAATGCAGGACATTAATAATCCGTTTAAATTTTGCTTAATGAATGTAAAAGGCATCTCAGAAAATCCACTTAGAAATGAAGGTGCTATTTCAACTACTATCACATCGTTAGTATGTATTTATGTAGAGTAGAATACACGAATGCAACATTTACAGCTCCTTTGAGACGCAGTAATTTAAGTACTCGTGTTTAGAAGTATGACTTGACTGACTGAAATGCCGTGATTAACTAACTCTCTAGTGAGTTAATGACGCTGAATATAAATTGTCTGCAACTTCATCCGTGGTTGGCGCACTGTAGTAAAGACGCTGCGGTTAGATGATGAACCATACCGAGGCGGCTACGCTCCATTTCTAGCATAACATTCTCTTGTGAACTTATTCTTTCATAAATATTGTTTGCTGAAAAATACAACATCCATAGTTATTGGAATTTTTTTATCTGAATTATAAAACTAAATCAAACAACTTTGGAAGATTTCTCTTTTCAACTGTAACAAAAGCTTTCTATCATAATAGCAATATTTTACAGACGAATATTAATGCAGTAATAAAACTTCTTAATTTTGTTAAATTTAAATAGCCGGATTAGCACTAAAATAGCTGCAAATGAATGTAAGATATTTACTTAAATATGCCTGCTGTTCATTTCCTGCATTGAAGGGAAGAGTCTGGTTAAGGTTGCTATTTAGCAAGAGATATTTGATCACAAAAACAGTGGAAGCTAGAAGCATTCTCAGTTCATAAATTGATTATATAGTGCCTTCTTGTCCACGGCAATTAAATAAAATTTAATATTTTTTGATAATAAACATAGGTTTTTTTATAAAAGAGGCGTCTTAGACTATAAATGATAAAATAATTGGGTGTCTGGGCTAAGTTAATCGGATGGTAAAATTTGAATAATCACATCTTTAACTTGTTTAGCGTCCTTGTAATTTGGTTATTACTACTGAAAATTGCGTTAAAAATTTACATAAATTTAGTAAAACTTAGACAACACCTCTTATAGTAACAAAATTAGCCAAATATATTGACCCTCGTCAACTACGGATGATAGGTTAATCCGATAAGCGCTTGTTTTGTTTGTGCATAGAAATGCGCCCCGGTGCTTAGAGATAGGTGAAAAACAGCTATCTCTTCAGATAGCTTCCCATAACCTGCAACTACATTTAATCTTCCTACACACCTAATTAAATAAATGGCGTATAAGGGTGAATAAAGCGAAAAGCAATCATGTCAACTTTACTCTAAATCGTACCGAATGCCTACCAGTGTATCTGAATAACATAGCGATACCACAAGTAATTGAAGCATGCTACCTAGGTCTCCATCTAGAGAAGAAACTCACATGGGAACAACACATATTGAAAAAACTAAAGAAATTAGGCTTACTCATTAAAAAAAATGTACTGCTTGCTTGGCAGGAAATCATGTCTATTATAAGATTTTTCTCCACAAGGCGATAGGTAAGCCAATCTGAACGTACGGTATTGCACTCTGGGGCTATTCCTGTAAATCTAACGTCAACATTATTCAACGCTGACACTCAGAATGATCATATATACTCCTTGGTATGTTAATAATTTGACACTGCATACTGATCTTGACATACCAACAGCGCAAGAAGAATGTACCAAAAAATTTAATAGAAATCATTTTCTGCTACTAAAAGTTCATCCAAACCATCTCGCGTCCAGCCTGTAATATGATTCCCCTTAGGTTAGGTTAGGTCGTACTTCACTCGTTGAGCATGTCATCAAGACGGATTCTCCACCTATCAAGCAGCGGTATTATCCTATATAACCAGCCTTGCAAAAACATGTTGACTTAGAGTTTCAAAACATGTTGGATCAAGGTATTGTCGAACCTTCTACGTCTGCTTGATCATAGCCGATCGTTATGATTAAGAAAAAGGATGGGTCATATCGTTTTTGTGTGGATTATCGTCGCTTAAATGAAGTTACTGAACCTGATGCTTACCCCATTCCTTTCGTTAGTAGTACTTTAAATAAACTTCGTGATGTTCACTACCTCCCCTTAAGACTAAAAAAGAAGTGGTCCATTGACCTACGAGGAGGTTAGCTCCAAGGAACGGGATAACATTGTTGGTTGGATTCTCTATTGCAATTATCGCCAACCTATCACCTCATAGAACGATTATTTATAAATAGTTCTGATTGTTAATGTATCAATAATCCAATAAAAAAAGATAGGGGTTCAAATAAGTTTCAGTAATAAAAATAATGAGCTATATCATTATCATTCTGCCCATCAACGTGCTTTTATTTCTTAAATATTTTATGTATTTCCAAACAAAAAGTGTTTACATTAGAAGAACTCAATATCGGCGCGTTCTCTAATTTCATCTAATTGAATAGCTACAGTTTTTGCTATACGTTTTTTCTAATAAATATTAAAACCTACTGGAATAATGGTATATTAGATATGTTTAATGTACTGAAAAGTAAATGCCATATTCAATGTCTAAACAAACATTTTATTAAAAATCAGTGTGCGAGTATTTTTGAGGCAGACTGTAAATACAAAAACATTCGTAAATAGCATCGAAAGGGAACTGGTTTAAAATGCTTCACGCTTTTCTGTTTAATTTCAGTTAAAGACAGTTTTTAATGCTCCAAACCCTCATTTCATAAAAAGAATATTGCATTCTGAATTCGGTGCAGTAAAAAATTCAGCGACGGTAAAACAATTGCCGGCGTAAGTAATATTTGAAAACGGAGAATGTAAGAAGAAATGGGTTTTAGAACTGCTAATATTTTTATAAATCAAAGCATAACATCAGTCTTAGATTTAATAAGAGGTACTTGAAGTGTGATGACTAATTAAATAATTGCAAAATTTTAACAAGAAAAGTTTTCAAATTATAAGGTCGTTGTTAGTGACAGCGTTATTTTTGTAAAATAGATAGCTGAATTATTAATGTAATTTCTACAAAATGTATATGTATGAAAGTAGAACGGGGGTTACCATACAGGCAATCATAGTACCATGTGAACTCCGCTTTTCTATACAGGAAGAGGAAAGCAATCGTCATCAGGTTAAGACGTATCCTCTCCCCCTAGTTAGGCCATTTTTCAAATGAATGGTCTATGTTCTCTAACAAATCATTTCAAAAATATGTGTAATTTATTTTGCAGAGTCATATCAGTTCCTTTAAGAAACAAACAACAATTAGACGAAGAGGCAGAGCCATTCAGCAAGAATATCCAACAATCAGCATGGGCAAACATTCCTATTGTCATAAGAGAAACAGTATGGAACAATTATCTCCAAGAAATCAGAGAACTTCTTAAGGAAAAGAGTAATATTGTGGCAGCAATCTAGAGTTCCTTAAGACAAAACTAACCTCAGTAACGTCATCCAAAAACTTGAAAGATTAATTCATCATATTAAAAATGAATCAATCAACACCTACATAAGAGTGTTGACATATGAGAGCAGTACTGATTACTCTTTCTGGGAATCTGCTAAGAGATTGAAAAGACCTATAATGCAGATTTTCCTAATTAGATTAAAAAATGGCAAATGGGCTAGAAGTAATGAACAAAAAGAATTAAGATTCCCGAATCACATAAGAAGAAATTTTCAGCATTACGAGAACCAAGAAAACGAACCAGCTTGGAATGAGCCTCTTCCAATTGACGAAGAAATGGATCTCACCTCTTCCAAAGAAGTAATTATTGAAATAAAAGAGAACATTAATCCGAAAAGAGCTCCAGGATTTGACCTAATTACTGGTGAAACCTTAAAACAACTTCCTAGGAAGGCAATAGAAAAATTAACTAATCTAATTACTGCTGCTTTTAGACTAAGGTATGTCCCCAGGCTGTGGAAAGTCGTAGAGGTTACAATGATATAAATTAAAGCAAATTTAATTTGGAATCAGTTTCATAAGACGACAGAACAGAAGATCTTCTAAATTTATTTAAAAAACCAAACACAAAGTTAAAAAGTCATGAAATGAATTCTCAGAGAGATTTAATTTTGCGGTAGAGTAGTGGCCGCAACGTTTGGCTTCGGAGTTATTCTACCAAAGTCGCTCAAGTTCGAATCCTGAGCACCGCAGTTTCTCAAGGTGTTTATAGTATCTGGGCCATGGGGTTTTTCAAGGGTGAGGTATGTTAGACCAGTGAATAGCATGAAATGTGCTGAGTCGGGATAAGCTGGAGGGAATGGGAATCACGGAGTCGCCTTTGGCAACTAGTCTAAAATACTAACCAGTAATTTTGATCTTACTTAAATTAAATAAATGGTTATGCTAAGAATTCGCCCACTAGTTCTTCTCAGTTCTGTTTTACAACACTTTTTTTGTGTTTTACCACTTCACTTTTGCTCTTCTTCTTTCACTGACACTTTCAAGGCTCTTTACACTAGCTCAGATGGTTTGGTTCTCTTGAGCCTTCTCACTAGATCTGTATTGTCGAGGAGCTGAATTACCTCGACGTTTAGGTAGAGATGAAGCCTGGTCTCATGCTTCTGAGCAAGGGCCTTTATTTCCTCCATCATGGTTTCTGTCCCTAGATCCCTGTGGGTATCACTGTTTCTAGCGTACCATGGTATTTTTACGATATTCCTTAACACTTTGTGCTGAAAATTTTAAATTTGTTTGATGTTAGTTTTATTGGCGGAGCTCTACAGTTGTCAACCGTATTTTCATCCTGATTGATTGTACAGAAGTAACCTGTTATCTATTGAAAGTTCTGAGATTTTTCCGAAAACCCAATATATTTTCCTATATTTTATATTCAGTTCTTCTCTTTTCTTCTTTATATGCTCCTTCCATCGTAGTTTAGCATCCAAGTGCATTCCAAAATACTTAGCTGTATTAGCGTGCGGTATGATACTGTTGCTGAGTGTCACTGGCATGTAATCATCCTTCTTATTGTTCATGAAATTGATATGCACCGACTTGCTTTCGTTTAGTTTTATTCTCCATCGTTTTGTCCGTCTGTCCACTTGGTTGGTGGCTTGTTGTAATGTTTCTGCCCTTTCTTCAGTTCTTTCGCCTACTGCTAGTATTGCAGAGTCGTCTGCGAACGTGACTATTGTTACCTCATTGGTTGACGGGATGTTGTTGGTGTATAATAGGTATATTATTGGCGCCGGTACACTGCCTTGTGATACCCCTGCCTTAATTTTGTATATCGGAGTATTCCTTTTCTTGCTTGATACTGAATAGTCTGTTTGCGATGTAAAACTTGAGAACTTCAGCAAATTGTATACGAAGATTTGTTTCTAGTTTATGATTTAGTCCTTGATGCCATACTTTATCAGAAGTTTGGGCAACTTCTAATATGATTCCTGAGCAGACTTTCTTCTCTTCAAGGCTTTTCTCTATGGTATTTATTATCCGTGAACTTGCTCTACAATTGAATGTTGGTTTCGGAATCCAAACTGGTGCGCTGGTATCAGTTCTTTTCTTCCTATTATTGGTTTGAGCCTTTTCAGTAATAGTTTTTCAAATAGCTTTGAAATTGTCTGTAAGAGCGAGATGGACAGATATCAGACCGTTTCATTTGATTTCTTCCTCCTCTCTACCGGAGACGTTTAATGCTGCTACTTTTCTTTCTTTCTTTATCAATTCCTCTTTTACCTTATGGTGTCGAGGTTGCCATTCATAGATTCGGGATTTATTGGAGGTGATGGGTCCCCTTTGGACTTGCATCATGCTCCTCTCGCTCCCCTTAACTACATTCGCTCTGTACATTCTCAATATTTGTGTTAATTGTATGAATGATGTTGTGTGTGGCCTTGTTACTTCTTCTGGTCATCCAGTGGTTAGGAAAAACGTCGTTAATTGTAACGCAACGTCGGATGGTTACCGAACTCGATACCGACCTTAGGAATTATAGAAAAATTTATGCCTGTCCCAAGGTTCGAACCAAGGACTTCACATTGCGAGCCCAGTCCTGTTAGCACTGGGCTACTAGGTGTTTTTAATGCTGCTACTTACATTGTTTAAATATCTAAAACTAATTTCCAATTAAATCCGTACTGTTTTGTACGCAAATGAATCAGATTGATTAGTTACGACCGGTAGATGATGTTATTCAATTCCGATCGATTCATAAAAATTCTAAACAAATAGACAATTTTGCTCAAAATTTGGAGATTAATTCTTTTACATCTAATGATTTTTCCAGCCATTTGAAAAAATAGAGAGTTTGTGCAAATGTTATTTTTTGTATAGTTTACGTAGGAATTATTTTCGAATTATTCTCCGGTGTCTTGCGTCCTAAGAAATGCACCTACGTAAACGTTAATTTTTTGCATCGGAAAATTATATATAAAATAAATCCTTCACCTAGTATGCATTTTCCACCCTATAACAGGCAAGCCTCTGTAAATACAGTTTTTAGCACCTATTCAGACAAGTTAAATTGAAAACACTTTCCTGTAAATTTTACCATGTAAAATGCAAGGAAAAGTTTATTCAGTTTAAGTGTGTAAAATACAATTTACAAATACACAGGAGATTCTTAAAAAATATATTTATCACTATAATGAAACATTTTTATTTAAGTGAATATCTTACATCACCACGCAGGCTATTTGTTATTGTTTAAAAAGCTGTTTAATATATCTTGTAGCATAGTCTACAAGTTCCGCTAGTTAGTGTATTAATTCCGTATCACTTCCACCGGTCTTAAGTTTTTATTGCCCCAAGGTGTTAATACAAGTCCGATACGTTCCAGACATAAGGCGCATATTCGTTTGTATTTGTATGTTTTGGACCAATATACTTCCGGATGCCAATAATATTACTGTATTATTCATTTGTAAGACAATTTCCGACAGGGTAAGCATTCGCTGAACCATAGCAGCTGATGCCGGTTTTGATGAGTTCGATACTAGCTATGAATATTATGATCAGTATTTACTTAAAGCATGGAATCAAATTAAATTGAAAATTCTGTTCGGCGTAGAATGTATAATAACAATGATCTCATTGTTATGCTATTTCTAACAATAAAGAATTGTTAAATAATAGATTAATATAGGTATCAACCCTATTTTAATGTTGCTTAAACAATATCGCGAACACACAGGTTTCTTATTTTTGTGGTATTATAGTATGTTGGATTTACTTACGGTTCTTGTTTAAATATTCAAGTATACATAGCACCTGTAATAATATTTAGGTAGACCTATATATCTCTCGTGCGCCACAATGAGTAGCATGTGGTTACTATTATATAAATCAATTAAGAAATACAACTAATTAATGCATTTTATGGACTATAAACGGTGATCACTTTTAATAATAGCACAAATAAATAATGGGCAGAATATTTCTGGTTTGATAACTAATCAAATATATATATGAGGCGGCCGTGGGCTAGAGCTTAGCGCGTTAGACTTCTACGCTGAAGGTCCTGGATTCAATTCCCGGCACCGGAACATCGTATTTTTAACGGCCGTTCTCCCTCGCAAGGCAATGGCAAACCAGCGAGGTATTCTGCCTAGTAAATCTTCTCTGGAGTAGAAGTGTTTACACTTCCCGTGGTTCGGAGCCCACGTTAAACTGTAGGTCCTCTATGCCTGTGACACTCTAAAAACCCCCAACAAAGGCATAGGAGGGAAGATCGCTACGTCTCGTAAGACATAAAGCACTCTAACAAAAACTAATCAAATAAAGACACTTGCGAAATAAGAATGTATATAGAAAATGAATATGAAAACTAACTTTTTCAGTTGAACTTATAGAAATAATCAAGGTGGTAGTTTAGTTAGGAGGGCGCTTGCTTTTTTAACAGAAGTGTCATATGACTTGAATTCGAGCCCGAAACAGCACCAATGTAATGTATAAAAATCCATTGTAACCTGCCATACACAATTCCTCAATTATTCCTTAATCTCAAGGCCAAGGAGAAGCACGTGGCAGAAAATAATGTCGGTGTCCACTAGCAGGACGCGTTTTTAATTTAAGGGTACAACGCGAAAATTTTAGAATACCAAATTAAATAGGAATATTTCACCAGTAACTACATTTAACCAAAGCTTTTCTCTGATAAAGCAGGGCTTTAAAACAAATATCTCAAGTTCAAGAGTTTCGTCGAAGCTCATGTCATTTCAAGATATTTGTTAAGCAATTACGTTTTTGTCGTAGGTTATATCGGAGAATTTAGGGTAGAGTACGAGCCTATAATTAGAAAAATAGGCAACCTAAAATACGTATCATAAGGTAGTGTGGTATCTAAATTTTTATCAACGTTAGTATGAATGGAAGACGCCGGTTTGATATGCTAGACAGTACTTTAACATCAAGGGTTAAGTTGTGCATAATAATGATAATTATGTCTGTTAAGGCTATCGCTGTTACTTAATTACACTGAAGAGAACGTTGCTCACGAAGTTATCGTCGAAATTCATTTGATCTTGAACTGTCAGAGCTATAATCGTCTTGGAAACTCATTTTTTTCTAGATCCTGAACTAAATGGTATGAAAATGATTTGTCCTAATGATCCTCAAAACTGCTAGGTGATTTGAAAGAGCTTTTTAACTATTATGTGAAGCTTCATAAATAGCTCCAATTACCGTAATTTCATTTAATTCACCTGTTGCTGTTCTGTTGTTACCCTGCTTCAGTGGTGACCCATTTCTCCTTTGTATTGCTTCCAGTTTCCGAAAGATTTTATCAGTAGGACACCTTGGCTGGAGATATCTTTGACCATATAATCTTGCAGCCGCCGAAGCATTTCTATGACATTCGACAAAGATTAAGATCATGTTGGATTTTTCTGTATTTCTATACATAGCATTTCAATTTTGTTTGAGTTGAATTAGATTTACTTACTTAAGCTAGTAAACTGTTAGGAATATTCAATAGACGTTTCTGATTCCTAATATAGTCGAAACAAATTAGATCTTGTACACAGCATCTTGTAATATGCATTTTGGGTTGCCTAGTTTTAGCTTGTAATGTTTAGTGAATTACCCTGTAGGTAGATGGTAATTCAACATTACTGCTGTATAGGATAGCAATAACCTAAATGTTTTCAGTATTTGTATACTATTGTATTGTTATATTAGTCGTACAGATACCATACAAAACAAACAGATATAAACAAACGTACCTCATTACCTTTCTGACAATTGACTGTAGACGTCGCACTTAAATTATACCGGTTTTTTATACTCCCTTATTTATTATGAAGTGATCCGAAAATTACACTGCAAATAAATCTCACCACATATAATACGAAAAAATAAGCTAACGAAACGTTGCGCGTTTGACATCTGTCATATATCATTTCCGAGATCCAATAGATGGCGTTATTGTAGGATCAAAAATAAGATCACAATTTGTAATTATTTTTGCATTGTATTGTAAAGAAATAGTTATTACAAATTTAGCAAGCCTACTAGTTAGTGTTACTTGATGGCTCAAAACATAAGGCAATTTAATTATATTTAAAATACCGTCCTTTTGGACGTATCAAAAGTGCGAATAGGTAAATGCTTATCAAAAGGATTTAGGTGTAGCACAGGTTTAAGATAAGGGGGTTGTAAATCCCCCACTTTATTTAAAATCTATATAGAAAGAACTCTGAACAAATGGAAGAAAAAATGTAGTGGTATGGGAGTACAAATGAATAACAATAATTTGTACACATTACTGTTTGCGGATGACCAGGTCTTAGTAGTTCAGCACAGAGACGCTTTAGAATACATGACATGAAAACTGAAAGATGAATACACAGAATGGGGGCTTAACATTAATATAGATAAGACCAAATATCTCTGTATTGGAGGTCCGTCACAAAATCTACAACTAGATAATAACGAGATAATATTACCAAGCGAAGAATACAAATACCTGGGAATAAAAATACACAAGGATGGGAAAGATACGCATAAAATAAAACGACGAATAGCGGATGGACGAACCGTAACTAAAAGACTGAATGGAATTTGGTGGAGCAAGGAAATTACCAAAAACAGAAAAATTAATATATACAATGCACTGGTGAAGAGTATAGTGACATATGGAGCAGAAGAATAAATGAAACCGAAAGAAGAAAAATTCAAGCAGTAGAAATGGATGTATTAAGAAGATCGGCAGGAATATCCCGAAGAGACCATGTAACAAGTCAAAGAGTAAGGGAAATAATGAATATCCACAATACCATAATTGAGAATATAGAACAGAAACAACTAATTTGGTATGGCCACGTAAGGCGAATGGCAGAAGAAAAACTACCGAGAGCAGTGGTGGAATGGTTACCTCCAGAAAGAAGAAAACGCAGAAGGCCACGAAGAACATGGGGAGAAGGTATTAGAAGAGCCATGAGTGACAGAGGCTTCACACAAGAACAAACCAACAACAGAGAACAATGGAGGAGAAATTTGGGGATCGGAAGGCGACGTCAAACGCTGTGAAACCGATACATATATATATATATATATATAAAATACCGTCCTTCTTCTAGCCTGGTTCTACCCATTTTTGGGTATATACCTCTTTAATACTCTTGTACTTTTTATTTTTTGGGCTACAGTTTGCTATTTAAAGCCTTATCTTCTTTTAAGCTCTTCGGCCCATCTCATCTGCTTTTTTTTAATTTGTTTATTTCTACATGCAATCAGTACAGGATATAAATAGTACTATAAGCAAGTTTGTGGTATGCTTGCGGAGTATGCCTATAATTTGGGGTTGGTATCCAGTGATATCAATTCCCACTTTTTACTTTTATTTAGTGTGTGTGTATGTATGAACTTAGCACTTAACTTCTATTTTTAGTATTTTGTTTTTATTTTAGAACCTATAGGGTAGTTCTAAGGGTCTAAATCTTTTTAGTCTTTGCGTTTGTTCACTATTGTCTAGTAGATTCACTGCCGGAACATTTGGGTGGCTGTCGAGTCTTTTTAGATAACGTCCACTGTATTCACTGATCTCTTGCTTTACGGAGTTCACTTCCAGGTCACCTCTAATTTCCCTGTTTGGTATGTACCACGGTGCGTTTGTTATAGTGCGTAGAACTTTTGACTGGAATCTTTCCACAATCTCCAGGTGTGATTTGGCTGCTGTTCCCCATAACTGCACTCCATAAGTCCATATGGGCTTGAGGGCAACTTTATATATTAGTAATTTATTATTTAGAGTGAGTATAGATTGCCTTCCTAGAAGCCAGTAGTACTCTCTAAATTTCAGTCCGAGCTGTTTCCGTGTATTATGGATATGCGTTTTCCAGGTAAGTCCTCTATCTAGGTGTATACCTAGGTATTTCGCGCTATCAGATTGGGGTAGGATCTGCCCATTAAGA
>JABXWE010006419.1:0-55330 GCA_014611495.1 Limonius californicus | reverse complement strand
TATTGTTTTGTTTTCCTTTGTAAATTTTCAAACTCAAATTTTACATTTTGTGGTATTTTAGGTTCCAATAATTTTTTTGTTATAGGGAGTTTAGTTCTTAATTGCCTATTCATCAATAATTCTGCCGGTGACCACTTCATACCTGCTATCGGTGTACTTCTATATTCAAGTAGAACAGAATAAAAATCGCTATGACTCTCTTCAGCTTTTCTCATCAAATTTTTAGCTATGCCCACTCCCCTTTCTGCTAATCCATTAGATTTCGGATAGTTTGGGCTAACTGTTTTTACTTCAAAATTCCATTGACTTGCAAAATCTTTAAAAGCAACACTATTAAAAGGCATATTGTCAGAAACTATTATGCGAGGAATACCATGTTCAGAGAATATTGCTTTTAAGATTGCTATAACTTCCAAAGCTGTTTTATTATTCATTTTTTTAACTTCAATCCATTTAGAGTAATAGTCAACAACTACCAAATAACTTTTATTTTTGTAATCCATTATATCAATTGCAATTTTCTCAAATGGTAATTCTGGAAAGGTATGGCATAATAAGGGTTGTTTGGGATTAGATCTTGCATACTTCTGACATACGTCACAGTTTCTTATATACTGTTCGATTTCTTTTGCCATCTCTGGCCATAACAGGATTTTTCTTGCTCTGCGTTTAGTCTTATCTATACCCAAATGAGCTTCATGCATAAGCTTTTTCATCTCTTCTCTTAATGTTTTGGGTACAATGATTTTTTCTTTATAGAACACTATTCCCTCAGAAACAGAAATATCTTCCTTCATTTTCCAGTAACTTTTAAGTTCTGTCGACAATTTCTTTTCTTGCTTAGACCAACCTTCTAGATGCAGATTTTTTACACTTTTTAAAATCTCATCCTTCTCTGTTTCAGCTGCAAACTGTTCTTTTCTCTTATCACTTAGAGCTACTTCCGTAATCCCATGCACTACTTCATTAGGAATTAGGTTTTCTCCATTGTAATATAAGCAACTGCGTGATAAATGATCAGCGATTACTAACTTTGAGCCTCGTAAGTACTCTAATTCTAAGTTATACTTAAGCAATTTAAGTTTAAGCCTTTGCAACCTAGAAGTCACCTTACATACGTCTTTCTTAATAATTGATACAAGTGGTTTATGATCCGTTTGTATTCTTACTTTTCGACCATAAATAAACTCATGAAACTTGTCAGTTGCAAAACAAATAGCAAGCATCTCCTTTTCTATCTGCGCATAGTTGGATTCTGTTACTGTCAATGTTCTAGAAGCAAATGCAACGGGTTTGCCTTCCTGTAGCATACATGCTCCCAAACCGTACTGAGATGCATCGCATTGTATTAAAATGGGCAATTTTCCATCAAAATATCTCAAGGTAGGTGCGTTAGCAATTCTCTGTTTAATTAATTTAAAAGAATTCTCTTGCTCGGGTCCCCAAACCCACTCTATATTTTCCTTAATTAGTTGTCTTAATGGTGCGGTCATAGTAGAGAAATTTGGTATAAATTTGATTAAATAGGTTGCCATACCAAGAAATCTTAATAGCTCCTTCTTATTGGTAGGTGCTTCCATTCCTGTTATAGCCTCTATTCTACGTTCATCTATTTTAATGCCATTTTTATTGAAGATTATACCTAAAAATTTAACTTCATCAAGTCGATATTGCAATTTGCTAGCATTAAACTTAACATTGTATGCTTTGGCTCTCTCAACAACTTTCATCAAAGCTGCATCATGCTCTGCTGCATTTTTCCCGCTTATTATTATATCATCAAAGTATACACCTACGTTTTCTATATCACCAAACATTTTAGTGTTAGCTCGTTGGAATACTTCTGGTGATGTAGCCAAACCAAATGGTAATCTATTAAATTTATATTTCCCAAAGGGTGTGATAAAAGTACACAACTCACTACTGGTTTTATCCAGTTTGATTTGCAAAAAACCATCTTTCATATCCATTACTGTAAAAACTGATTTTCCACTTAATGTTGACATTATTTCCTCACCAGTAGGTATAGGAAATTGATCTTTCTTTATTGATTCGTTCAAATGTTTCGGATCTAAACAAATTCTTAAATTTCCATTGGATTTTTCCACAATAACAATATTATTAACCCAGTCAGTAGGGTATTCTACCTTACTTATAATATTTTTATCCTCTAAATCTTTTAATGTTTGCTTTAACTTATTTTTAATAGTTTCTGGTATCCGTCGACATGGATTCACTACAGGAATCGCGTTATCCTTAAGGGTAATTTTGTATTTAAAAGGAATACTACTAACTTCACCAAAAATTTCCTTATTTTTTTCAACAAACTCCTTTGCAGATTTACCTCTAACTTCACAATCTTGATCCTGAGTTGCATTTTTACCTTGTAGTTCATTTAAACGTTTTAACAGTTTTAATTTCACACAAGCATTAAGTCCTAGTATTGGAAGTCCCATTACATTTAAAACCAAAAACCTTATGTTGCAAATCTTATCATTAACACAGCATTTCAAAATTACATGACCTTCAGATTCTATCAAATTATTACCATAAGTTACAACTAATGATTTACTTTTATTTACCTCTACGTTGCAGTCTTTTTTTACCAAATCAAAAGAACGAAGGGGTAACACATTACAGTCGGCCCCTGTATCTAACTTAAAATTGAAAGTATGGTTGCCTATCCACACTTTTTCAAGCCAAACATTATTCTTATTGCTAGTTACATTATTAGAACTTACATTACGAATACTATCTATAAATAGATCCTCTGCTTCTTTACTATCGTTCATGCCTTCAATATTTAATTCATGAACCTTCTTCTTGATTTTCTTCTTGAATTTACAGCTAACAGCAAAATGACCAACCTTATTACAGTTCCTGCATAGTTTCCCATACGCTGGACACTTCATCGCCTGATGATTTGTACCACATTTCTTGCAATCGTATGTGTTGTGATTATCTGCACCCTGCTTTGGTCTTGTACCAGTCTTCTTGATAGAGTCCACTGCCTCCGGTTCGTGTCGCATGGAATGAGTCTGTTCCTTCGCCTGCTCTGCTGCTCTACAGGTTGTAATTATTTTGTCCAAGTCGGTTTCACCATCGCGGAGAAGCTTTTCTTGTACTGCTGCATCTTGGATTCCTATTATTATTCTGTCACGAATTAGCGAGTCTTTCTGCTCTCCAAACTTACAAGTTTGAGATAACTGTTTTAGATCCATTAAAAAAGTTTCAAACAGCTCACCCTGTCCCTGTGATCTTTTAAAGAATTTGTATCTTTCGTAGACCACGTTCGATTTGGATTCCAAGTGTTTGTCAAACTCGGCAATAACTGCGTCCAATGAAGCTGTCTCGTCGTTCAAGCCAAAAGTATTAAACAAATGCAAAGCATCTTCCCCTATGGCATTTAAAAACAGTGCGACCTTGACGTCTTCCGGTTTATTACCTTTTCCTGAAGCTTTTAAGTATATTTTAAACCTTTGTTTAAATATTTGCCAATTATGTGCGGCATTAGTTTTTATATTTAATTCTTTGGGCAGCCCTGGTTCCGCCATTTTATATTAACCTCTTATTAGCACGTGTTTCCCACACTCGAATTATTATTATTCTTAATTTGTTGTACCTCCCGTACTTGCTTTTTATTTTCTTTCCGTCTTCATCTACTTATATTTTACTTTCGGGTTCTTTTATACCTGACACCATGTTATATCTTGTTGAAAAATGATTTTATTAAAACGTACATCAAGAGCTTGACATGTTTATTGTGTACTTGGCAACAAGGACCGGTAGCTCCATCTATCGCTACATATAACACCGTCAGTCCAACGAGAACCAAACTGAATTGAAAACCGTTGCCAAAGAAGTGAGCATCGAAATAATTAAGATTGATCGCGTGTTAGGCCCTCCTTGGGCAGCCTGCAGCTTAAGATCTGTTACTGCGCTGTAGAGAGCATATCCTGCGCTATATAAGCATCAGTTTGCATCACATCCTGGAATGGCTAAAAGATTAGCTAATATAAATTTTATCCAAGATTTGGCACTGATGGCAGACATTTTAGAAGAACTTTCCATTCTTTCGCATGCCTTGCAATCCAGAACAATTAATATATCTTCTTCTTCTTATGGTGCTTTGTCTCTTACGAGACGTAGCGATCTTCTCTCCTATGCCTGTGTTGCGCGTTTAGAGTGCCACAGACATAGAGGACCTACAGCTTAACGTGGGCTCCGAACCACGGGAAGTGTAAACACTTCTACTCCAGAGAAGATTTACTAGGCAGAATACCTCGCTGGTTTGCCATTGCCTTGCGAGGGAGAACGGCCGTTAAAAATCCGATGTTCCGGTACTGGGAATTGAACCCAGGACCCTCAGCGTAGAAGTCTAACGCGCTAACCTCTAGCCTACGGCCGCCTTAATTTATTTTTTAATTAATATATCGAGAGCTGACAAATCAGTAAGACGTTCAATAAGAGCAATAGAAACGTGAAAAAATGATTTTGGAAACTATGAAAGACAAGTTGTAAGTTTAATTACTTCAAATGAGTTCAAATGTGTACCGTTTGAAGAAAACAATAAATTTACATCTATACCAAGAGAATAATTATTGGATAGTGTCGCACAGAATATGAAACTACGACTGTTATCTGCTACCCATGTAAATTTGAACCATGAGCCTACTGATGATAATTATGAGAATTTTACAAAACTTTTTGATATTTTCGATTCGTCCACATGGCCATTTGATAAAATCCTTTCACCTTGGCTAGAAGGGGAAGAAAAAGTTTTAAAATTAGGCGAAATTCTAAAATTTAACGTTGATATTAACCAATTTCAAGATTTTGTTGATGTAAACATAGAGTCTAAAAATATTCAGTTGCCTAGGACAATTTTAAAAGTTAAAAAAATAGCAAACACCACTGCAATTAGTAGTGCAGAAGCGGAAAGAGGCTTTACTTTGATGAATGTAATTGTAACAAATTTAAGAACAAGTTTAACAGTAGACCGTGTTGCGGATCTAATGACAATTAATTTATTGGACATGCCAATCGACGATTTCAATGTTATTACATTAACGTCTTGGATGAGTAAAAACCATAGCATCTGAAACAAGAATTACAAAAAGTGTCTAGAAGTTTTCGGCAAATGAAGTAGGCATATGGAGTTTATATTAATTCATATTAAATGTTGCCATCTACTACAGCCCACCATCATTGGAGGAATACAAAGATTTCTTTCAAACTATGACTATGACCGAAAGCAATTACGACCACCTTGATTGATTGATTGATTTGAAAGAGCGAGATCGGGGACACGGTTTTCCAAGTATCTCTAAGCACTGCAGTCATCATTACTAACGGAATTCCCACTTATTGGCCGACAGACCCTAGGAAGCTCCCCGATCTACTTGACTTCTTTATAACAAGTGGAATCCCTAGAAGCAAGTGTATAGTAGAATCCAACCTTGATCTTTCATCTGACCATACCCAGTGTTGGGTAAGTTACTCTAAGAAACTAACTAAGTAAGTTAATCAGTTACTTGGCAAAAAAGTAACTAAGTAAGTTACTAAGTTACAGAATTATAAAAGTAACTTGAATAAGTTACTAAGTTACCATAAAGTAACTCGTTATTTTTTAAGTTACCTTTTTTTACGAGACGCTACTAATGTACATGCTTTACTACCAACTTAATATCAACAGAAACATACATTTATAAGCAAATGTTTATTAGCAAATATTCTATACGTGGGGGAAGGAACAGGCTTAGAGCTTAGAGGAGCTGGTTCAACGATGTTTTTGGGATTTTCCAAGGATTCTATTTTATTTTTCGTTATTATTGAAATATAGAGACGGTGAATGTATTTTCGTCTGAATTAGACACCCCCAACCTGCGCACAGGCGTTAGGAATGTATTTCCCAGTAATCCGCATACCTGCTCAGAGAGCTTCTAGTTGTTAAAGGATTAAAGATTACTGGAAAAAGCTGTCACCACCCAAATAGGATCCTTCAAATATTATTTATTATCGACTAAGTAGAAGAAGGTATTCCTGTGTTCGGTATTAGCATTTGCATACTAAAGCATTCGAAATTCCAACAAATTCTTCAGCTTCAAGTATAATTTCTTAAATACTAGCCATTAAAAACCGAACATTTTAAAATATTTTACATTTGTAGCAGGAAAATGTAACTTGTCATATTCAGTTACTAAAGTTACTAAATAATTGTAACGTGTTATAGTTACAATTACTGAAAACACAAAAGTAATTGAGTTACTATTAAGTTACTGAAAAGTAACTAGTTACTAGTAACGAGTTACTTTTACTTAGTTACTACCCAACACTGACCATACCCCAGCCACCGTCAGCATCAACACAACTGTCGTCAATAAGTCGTCTACTCCTAAGTTAACCTCAAAAAATACTGACTGGAATAATTTTCAAGATTACATTGAAGCAAACATAAATCTCAAGTTACGAATAAAATCCCCCGATGATCTGGATGAAGCAGCACAATATTTTATTAGATTAGTGCAAGTAGCAGCCTGGCGTTCCACCACCCAGAATGACCAAAACACAACCAATACTATCAACATACCGCTGCACGTTCGTCAACTAATCGCTCAGAAACGTAGAGCTAGAAAAATATGCTAAAGGTTAAGAAACATTGCTAACCAACATAATTACAATAGGCTATCCAGAGAATTAAAAAGAGCACTCAAAGAAGCCCAAAACAATACCTTCAACCAATACATCGCCAACTTATCCCCAGATGACCACACACTGTGGAAGGCAACAAAAAAAGTAAAAAGACCCCAACTACCCGTACCCCCAATCCGGAAACTTAATGGTGAACGGGCGCGCACCGCCAAAGACAAGGCTGATACTTTTGCAACGCATTTAACTGAAGTGTTTAAACCCGAGCCAGGTGGCATTGACAAAGAAGTAGAAGATTTTATCGATACAACATGCCAAATGTCTCTTCCTATAAAACCTTTCTCGCCAGTAGAAGTCAAGAAAGAAATAAATAAGATAAACATACGTAAGGCCTCAGGTTACGATATAATAACTGGACAAATATTAAAGCAATTACCCCGAAAAGCGGTAGTTTTTCTAACAATCATCTTTAACCAGATGTTAAGTTTATCCTACTTTCCCATAATATGGAAATACGTTGAAATCATCATGATCCACAAAGCCGTAAAAGCCTCCACACAAACCAACATCTTATCGACCTATTAGCCTTCTGTCCATAACAAGTAAAGTATTTGAACGACTCCTACTAAAAAGGATTTATTAAGGGCATGACTCCTTGACACTACTACCTAATCATCAGTTCGCATTCCATGCATGTCATTTCGCAATTCAACAGGTTCATAGGGTAGTCAACGCAATGGCCAAGAGTAGATATAGACGACACGAAATTCTGTAATGCAGTATTTCTTGATATTTCACAGGCATTTGATAAGGTGTGGCATGCGAGTCTTCTCTACAAAATAAAAAGCATATTATTCAGCAATTTTTATCTCCTTTTAAAATTTTGCTTAACTGACAGAAACTTCTCAGTAAGACATAATGACTGCCAATCCAACTTCCATCCTATCAAATCAGGTGTCCCCCAAGGTAGTGTGCTTGGACCTCTCGTATTCCTAATTTACATTGCCGATATACCTACCCCAAACAAATAAAAAGCACATCCAACAAAACGCAGACAGATGGATCTCAAATTTCGACAAATGTGTTGGCTTGTCATTCAAACATCCAGACTCTCTTTAAGTAACAAGCTACTGTTATATAAAGCTATGATTAAACCAATATGGCCATATGGGCTCCAGTTATGGAGATGCGCCAAGTCTACAAACCTAAAAATCATACAAATATTCCAGTCCAAAGTGCTGAGAACAATAGCGGACGCCCCATTGTACATCAGCAACCAGACGCTCCATAATGACCTGAAAATTCCCTTTATCATGGATTCAGCGAATTGCTACTAAATACAAAGGCCAAGTAACAAACCATGAGAACGATTTAATAAAGCAATTATACAATAGAGGTCCCCTTGTGAGAAAACTACGTAGAACCTGGCCCCAAGGCCTAGCGTTACGAAGAAATCACAATCTACATAGGGAAATATTAGTGGATGATTCTCTTACAAGTCTAATACATCCAACACATTTACTTAATACTTTTTGTATGGAAGTAGATTGTAAATTTGCAAATACTCATTTAAAAAAAATTAAATGTATTGTTTTTTATTTTCATATTTTATTATCAAAATATTACTTATTGACATGTTTATCATAATAAATATTTCTTTTTATATATTTAATTTTGACTTTACCTTGTCCTTGTTTTTTTTTCTTAGCGAGCCGGTTGTTAACTCTTTGGCAGCACACCCCTGGGTGTGGAGCCTCACCATTCTTATTACACCAGTGATCTACACATGCTATTTTGAAAGTACGTCTCAAGATGATTAAAGTGGCAGCATACACTATTCTACCATAGCTTTACTTTGTTGATCAATAAAATTACATTTTGTTAATTTTTTTTAATGCGACTTTTGCATATTAACGCTGGTGATCATATATGGGGCTTCCGCGTAGACAGTTCCCTCTACACTATTATTAACAGCAATATTTTATGGAATAAGTTAGGCCATCATTTTTAATTATTTAATTATGAAGTCTCGATATGAGACAGTATTTTAATCTTTATGATTAAATGAAAAGTTTAAAACATTGATGAACATATTTAGATTGTTCTATTAAAATTGTTTTCTACTTATATTATTAGTTATATACATGCTATCCATTTGAAGTGTATGCTCTTAAATTCGTGCAATATGGAAGAGACATTACTCTGTAGACGTAACTTTGTCCTTTACATATAGTTTTACAAACAGCGAAACTGTTTACTGTTATTCTTAGGTACTACATCTAATAAAAAGTAGTAACAAAGTAGATACATAGATTTAAAATTGAGTATTTATTAATTTTGTCAAATTTAAATTTTTATTTTATTTCTAAAATTGGTTATGTAATGAAATGTGTGTTGCTTGGATTGAATATTAAAGTATCTACTAGTTAATATGAGCATGTTGTATTTAATAATTAAAAGTAAAAAAAAATACTAATTGTTTGTTTCCGTGTTGAAACAACTTAGAAATTTTATTTATTCTATCCTGTAAATATGCCCCTCTGTTATGAAATTCCTATATATTAATACTGCGAACCTTTATTTTCTTCATACAAAAAATATATATTAACAGGGCCCTTCAAGGTGTTTACAACTTCTGTATGAGTTATTAACTGTGTTGCTGCAATTCCATATGCTAATAAAGGTATTCCTAGAAAAATACATTTTTAATATTGATTTAAATCCAGCCTTAACTCACCTAAATTGAAAATTTTTATAAACCTAAACAATGAGTCTTCTAGTCTTAAATCCTGTTCCTTCCTCTTTGTGCAGTGATACTTTATGTACGGATAGCAACCGGCCCTTAAAATGTGATAATTGGAGTTCCCTACCTTCCAGTTAAAATGTGATTTTCCCCACTGATCATCTTTTATGTCACTGTACTAGAAAATTTGGGATAAAAATTATTGGTATTTTTTGGAGTTTCATTAATTATAGCAATTATACCTTGACGAAATATGAAGTCCAGGGTGGCTCTTTACATTGTTTTATATAATATGTTAGTACTTCCGAGGACTTTGGTTTTTCTTTCTTTTTTCGAGTAGGTCTTGCTGTAGGGAAAGATTTTAAAATAAATATTATCCAAATTTGATGGTTTTACTATTTTACCACTTAGATGAAATAATTTTCTAGTCTGCCTGTATATAACCATTATGCCGGTTTGGTTGAACATGAAGTTAGGCATGGTAATCTATAGTTAACAAACTATTGAAACTCTAAGTTGTCTCTTATTTTATCGTTTCACTTATTTACTAATAATCATGCTTCCCGTGTTATGATCATATTAAAAACGTATTATTACCTAAGAAAATTTGACATTTGATATCCGCTGTCGATTGTTACATACCACTGACCTGAAGTTCGTGCTATGATGACGTCACTGGAAGTAACAGGTAACACGAGTGAACATGGCTGCATAAGTATAACAAGTGTCAGTCGGTGCAGTAGTGAATGCTGAAATAAACTCGAATTTGTTAATAAAATTAACTGTAAAAGCCAACAGAATGTAAGTTAAAAATTACAATAAAAATTGTAGCTTAATTAAAATGGAGAAATGTGCAAATTGAGCGCTGTTCAGCCAAACATTTCTCCCAAAGTTGGCATAGGCAAGCCCATGTCGAAAGTGTTTTGTTTATAAATAATGTAGACGTACAAGAAACAGTTGGCTGAGTGTGGACAGGTAGACTGTTGTAGGTGTTTGACTCCAAAAGTTTCAACTTAAGGTTAGTTCAAACCGTTTTATTGTGTGTTCGTGTGCGTAAAAGTGTCGCAATTAATTCCAATTCGCTGGTACGATGTTGTGAAAGCGACCAACAATGGAAAAGCAAGCTGAAGAAGTGTTGATCCCTCTCTCTTCTGGTGAGTTGAATCGAATTTCACACCCCTATTGTTTATTCTTTTTTCATAACCAACTTGGATTTATCAAAATATTTATCATTATTGTAACATTACGTGTTCTTGATTTTGTTTTAAAACATGACGGAATTATAATAAATTGTAAAACATCAAACAAAATATTTTAAAATATTTATATTTATTCTTGCTTTATTTTATAAGTAGTTCGATATACACGGTGTTTTAAAATTATTACAGTACAAAATAAATGTTTTGGCAGTAACCTATAATGTTTTTATAGATCTATAATAATGTAATTACTAATTATGTTTAGAATTGTGTATGAATGTCAGGTGCGCCGAAATAAGTTAAAATAATAAAATACTATATCAAAAAGTGGCGGCGTAAGTTCTAAAAATAGATTTCCAACTCTTCATAATTATAATAATGAAGAAGTGACTTGCAATACATAATATCGAATTTTTTTAAGAATTGTTGTTTAAAATATATCAATTTTTTAAAATTCTTAGTTACTCTCAGTTACTGTATTATCATATCACGTACTTATTTTGAATTTCTTTTTATATATAAACCCAATTAATGTTTTTGCTTTTCCTTTTGTTGCGTAAAATGTGTTGACCTCCATAAAAAGGTTAATTTACAAAAACAGATAACCTATTAGTATTGATTGTTTAGAGAATTACATGTATTCTTGTTTTAATTACTTTTAATATCTGCGTTTGTGGCCAATACTTTTTCCACTGAAAAGTTTTGTTACCAGAAACGTGGTAGGTACTGTCGATGGCAGCAAGCATCAGAAAAAGTAGGTCCCTGTTATTTTGATGGTATTTTTACGTACAGTTAGACGAACGCTTTACAAAAGGTAGTAAATTGATTTCGTAGTTTCAAGAAAGAAATGACAATGTTAAATTTTACAGTGCCTCGCTTCCTTTGCCTTCTATTCGTTAACTAGTTAATTACTTGTACACGGTAGGTCAGAACTTTGGCACCCCTCTAAAGGGTGTTAACGAAAGTAGTCGTACCCTTTTCATATTTATTAAGTTAAGCAATCGAATGAAATTTGAACCTGTTACTAAATAAATGGTGTATAATTTGACGAGAATTACAATTTTCTAGCAAATTTTGGATTCGCCAGAAGTAACTTTAATTTTCTTGTACACTTAGATTTTTGGATTCGGGTTAAAACTGTGTAGGGTACGTTAATTGTTTTTAAATATATATTAGTAAAATTTGTCTTTTGTGTCAACAGTATTATGAAACTAATTGTTGTTTAAAACCGATTTAGGACATTTAAAGTTCATCTTTGAGAAACTAGAGACTTTAAAAAATGTTTTCAATTCAAAATTATCAAATAAAACTGTTTGTTACGTCAATTGTGAACCACACTTAACATTAAGACCATTCAACAAATGTTTCACTTTGTAACACTTCTTGCTTTACTTTGTCAGTGAAAAGTGTTCTTCAGTGTGTATTTTATTTATCCATTCCTATTATGTTATACATACATTATTCCACAACTTCTGCGCAAGTAATGGTACCCATAACTGTTTAACGTGAGTTATAACACATTACTCAACACTGTGTAACCAATAACAAAATAGAATTTTCATTATAATTATAATTAATCCATTGGACAATCAATCGAGTGACAATGAAAATAAATACACTTGTCAAAATTTTATGTTATACATTTTAAAATGGTACAGTACTAATTCACAATTTTTATCAAAATTATAAAATTTAAATAGTAAAAATCCAATTTACTAGTCGTGGATAAAGTATAGTATTCTTCTCGCGGTAATGGCACTAACTTGGATGGTTACTGCACTCGTCTGCGGCTCGTGTTGCAAACTACATCCGCGTGAATTATTGCCTGCATTACCGCTCGTTGAAGAATATGCTTTTAATATACTCAAAAAATATAAAACTCTAAAGAAATTGAAGTACCGTACCATAATGAGAACTTGATCCTGATTTTAAAAATGTAAAAATATACATATGCCATACGAAAATTGGTGAAACCGGAAATGCTAGAAAATCGTAACTTTTGTAGATCTATAGCAAACGATATAATAAGCATTTAAGTACTTCTTGAAATTTTAGTTGATTACCTTAATAAATAAAGGAAAGCAGGGATGTGCAACTACTTTTGTTAGCACCCGGTATATAATATACTACCCTATACTAATTGTTTATGCAAATGTATTGTAAATCGAATGTTGTTTGTATTTGATTCTTTTTGAATACAACTTTAAGAAAAATTGCATATTGTGAACTTAATAAATATTAATATCAAAAAAGCAATTGCTAAAATTAGATTATTCGAAATGCGATCCTTCTGTTGTAACCGGATTTCAGATACCAAGATTATGTGTCCTTCTGTACTCACGAATGGATTAACGAGTTTCCATGAAAAGTGGAAACTAATAATTGACCGACGCCCTTGTCTGAATCGTCAGTCAGAAGAAGTTAATTATACGAAATCATATATTTACTTTTTGACGTTTTTATTTCTAACGGCACATTTTGAAATTTTTTCATTTAATAATTTTCGAGATACAATATAACTTACAAAATTTTAAATGGAACTAGTATGAATATTTAGCCTCATTAGCAAGCTTATATTTTCATTTAGGTATATTGAAATATGGATTAACAAACTTGTTTTTATAAATTTTTAATAATATTAAATGTCCTAAAAATAAGACACGAAAAAGATTGGGTAATTATGAAACAGTTAATTTCCACCGAAAGTATAACGTCTACTAGCTTTATTGAAATACTTTGTACAGGGTTACAACTGCGTTACAATCAACAAATTTTTCTGAATACTTATCGTACTTTTAACCCACTAGTAGTGTTATTGAATAGTTGGGTAACCATTTACCAGCGCAATAGCTTATTTATGGAATTTTTATAACATACTTTGGTAGGATAAAGAAGTGGCAGTTTTAGGAGAATGATGAGACGACAGTAACGTGTAGCAGGAATATAGCACACATCTGGATTCAAACATCAGAGCTAGGTTCTTACTGTTAAGCTACGGTACTGTTGCCGAGGTTGCAAGGGCGTACTTTAACATATTTTTGAATTTCTATATCATTTGATTTGTGTTACATGTTTAAGTTTTCAAATAGAGAACAGCAGAAAAACATTACCTTTTCTTTGCTACCAATGAAACTAACAAACAACTATTTTGTATTCCAGTTGAAATGATATAGGTACACTGTATTGTTTCCTTTATGTTAAATGAGGAAATCCGGGCTCAAAAGCCAACAGAATGTATATAATTATAGTGCATTTAAAATAAGAAAAAATATTTTTATGTAGGGTCGATAATGAAACGAAAGTTTAGAACTTAAAAAAAAATATATAAAAAATTCCTAAACATAGCATTTTTGCATTAAATGATGTATTTTCTGCGGTTTTTCGTGTGACAGGTGATTTTTTTCCAATATACGGCATTTTTCATATTAAAAAATGAAAACCGCATTTCACATTTTACCTGGAATTGTTGGGGTGAATGCGAAACAGTACTGGGAAAAAGTGAAATGTGGCTCTGAAGGCTATACCTGCTATCCAAGTGCAATTTTAAGGCTAAAAATGAATCAAAATCATATATAACACATATTTTTTAAATACATTCTTGAACAAATATAAGTGCAATAAAGTCCTTGTACTTCCGGATGTATTTTTATTTTTTCGAAACAAACAAGTTTTTTTCTATTGCGTTTTTTTACTAGCAGCTTCAAAAGATATGCCATTTTTTTCCTGCCATAAAGTGTTGCTTCAACGCTGCCATCACAATGTCAGGTTTTTTGGTATAGTCTGGTTGGCGTTTCATTCTCTTTTTTATTATTATTTATTTTTAATAACTGCTGTTATTTAGTAAGTTTGACTGAATATACGTTTTCATCGGCTTATTTATTGCATGCATTATTGCATTTGCATTTTGTACCAACCGCATACATAACTGAAAAAGTATAAACATTAATATTCATATGGAGGAAACCTTAATTATGGATTTATCATTGGTAATAATTGCACATTAAAAATATAAAGCTGCGGTTCACATTTACCCCAAATTGTTCGGGTTTCACTTTTACCCCTGTTGATCCTACGATAAATTTGATGTCCAAATATACCATAGCGTTTAGCAGAAATTAGAAGAAAAAGCAGCAGCGGAAGGTAATAAACAGTATTAGAATCAGAAAGAAATTACAGGTTTAACTGTACAGTTAATAATAATGATATAATATAATGACCACCTACTTTAGAAATTGCACAAAATGGCACTAGAATGCTATACATATTTTCCAATAATGTGCAGCTTCCAAAAAATATTTCGATACAATTTTTAAACAATTTTGAGAATTTTTTTGTTATAATTGAAATTTTTAGAATAAATTGCTTGTTTGTTTGATACTCTTTTATAATGTACTGTTTGTCGAAACAATTAAATAAAAATGTTTGACGTTCTGGTATAGTACAGCTTCGCTAATCCGGACGGGTAAAATTTTCCACCCATCCGGATTTGTAAATGTTACGGATTTATAGATATGTTTGAAATAAAATTATACAAATAAAACAAGAAGCATATTTTAATTGAATTCTTATTATTTTTATAATCAAACAGTTAGATTTATACAGACTGATTTTGTTTAATATATTAACTAATTTTTAGCTGTTTTCGAAAACATGCATATTGGCCGTTTCTTTCAATCTTCATAATAAAATCACATCTTATATTAGAATGCTGCCCTTTAAAAGTATTGGGAAAATGATCGAACAGCATATATTTGTGCACGATTTTATCAGAACATTATTCTACAAACTCATTTTTGGAATCGGTAGTACTAATCCCATTATCGTTTTCGAAGTCTCTGGAATTCACTCTTGATCTGTGTCTAGTTTCCCAATTAAAAACTTCCTCAGCCCTAACTTGTGGATCAAACAATTAAATTTGTATATACCGATCCAGATTCCCATTGTTCTTGCAACTGACTCAAACGACTTTTATCTTCTTCATGCCATTATCCTTTTAGGCAGAGTACTGTTCAACTTTCTTTGATATTTTTGTAGGTTATATTTTTCTATGATTAATGCAAGTTCATGATAGCCCCCTCTAAACTGTAACTCTTCAAAGTATTTGTAAAATCATTGTCTTGAGGTAATAAGGTAGTCAATGTTTTTTTCCTTAAGCTACTTTAATATTTTGTATCACATTCTGAATCGTTGCCTCTATTATCGTTGTACAGTTGTGTGGTGCAACCATAACTCTAAAGTTTGGATTAAAATTAATCCATCCGCGGATGGATAAAAGAGAGCGTTATCTATTAGAAGAACGCCTTTTGTGGTAAATTTTTCCCATCTAAAATGTTTTTTGTGCTTTCAAAACATTTTTTGAGTAGAATGGAATGGCACAAAACTGTCCGAATTATTGGAGTGTCCGAGTTAACGTATGTCCGAATTAGCGAAGCTCTATTGTATATTTTTGCCATTATTCAGCACTACACAAAATAGAAAATATAAAACTTTTATATGCTATGCAAGTGTATCATATTTGATCTGTTCTGTCTCATTATTAGAGCCTGTTTCAATTAATAAGGCGGGCGTATTGTAGACAAAGCGGTCTCTTGCGGTTTCAGTTTTTAACAGCATATTCCCACCTATGTGCTCATTGAATCTGCTTAAGCTGGCATTGTCGCCACTAGTCATTTACCTAGCAAGTAAACTTTAGGTAAAATACAGATTACAACGCCCACCTTTTGCCATTGCGCAACTTTTATGTGCGCCTTATCAACTAGAACAGACTCTACCATGAAACGGCGCTGTATGCATTAAAAAACAAGCTGTAAATGTTTCTCATTTTTGAACTTCGTTGTCTCATTTTTACCCTAAAGCTTGGGTAAAAAAGAGACAGAATAATATATTTTTTGAGGTTTTAATTTAAAGTAAACTCAAATTATGCAAAAAAAACTAGTCTGGTGTACCTATATGTGTTTTTATTTTTAATTTTATATTGAAAGTAACTTTATGGCTTCAACAGTTTTGAAAATAATTATAAAATAAACCGTGATAGAAACTTTAGACATAAACAAACTATTTTCGACGGGTGATTATCGTTTCTATCGTCACCAACAGAGTAGCGAGAAATAATGCACAGAAAATATGTAGGGAGAAAAAAAGGAAGGCAAGAAAAGAGAAATACGAAAAAATGGATGAAGCTTACGGAGACAGGAATTCAAAAGTCTTCTACAAACAGATAAAGGAGGAAAATAGGGTTCCAAAACCAAACAATGGGCCTGAGAAATGAAAAAGGCGACCTCTGTATTGGCGAACAAGAAATGGCAGAAATATGGGCAAAACACTTCGCTCAGATACTCACGGAAGAGGAAACAGACAATGAGGAAAAATCAGAACCAAGACAAGAAGAAGAAACCAATACCGAAACCCCTACATATGAAGAAATGACAGAAATAGTTGGTAAACTAAAGAACAATAAAAGCCCAGGTAGAAACAAGATAGAAACAGAATTAATAAAATTTTCTGAAGAAAAAATATTACAACAGCTTTACCAACTGATTAGGGAAATTTGAAAAAAAAAAGAAATGCCAAAAGAATGGTCCAAGGCTCATATATGTCCAATATACAAAACAGGTAACAGAAATGCAGTCACAAATTGTAGACCTATAGCATTACTAAATGTGGCATATAAAATAGTAGCACAGCTGATAAACCAAAAACTAAAAAAGGAAGTAGAAAACAAGATCGAGAAATATCAGGCAAGATTCAGAGGCGGAAAATCGGTCATAGACCAGATTTCCATCCTTAAACAAAGTCATGAAAAATGCAGTAAGAAGAATATCAACATACGTACATGCAATTTTTATAGATTTCAAACAGGCATACGACCGGCTAAGGAATCTAGAAATAACAGAAGAAATAATAAACCTAATCAAAATGACATTAAACAATACATCAAATATAATTAAATTTAAACATGTACAATCTAAAGAGTTCCAAAGCAACACAGGGCTTAAGCAAAGCCTCTATCAATAACCATTTTCAATATTGTATTAGAAAAAATACTAAGAAAAACAAAATTACGACTAGGAAATAACATAACAGGCCCTTACCAAATCTTAGCCTATGCAGATGACATAGCGGTAATATCACGAACAAAAGGACTCAAAAAATTGTAAAAAACATAGAAGAACAAGCCAAGACAGCTGGTCTGCAAATCAACGAAGAAAAAACTAAATATATGATTTTGGGAAATAGACTCCAAGAAGAATGCCAAAACTTAACCTTTCGAGCAACTGGTACGGGAAAAAATTATGTGTTTAACACAGTGAATAGTGTATCTAGGGGCAGAACTAACAAGTAATGGTCAGCAAGGACCTGATATAAAGAGGAGATTGACAATGGGCTCCAGATGAGCAGCAGCGCTAGACGGTGTTCTGAAGGATACAAACTTGCAGAGAAAAATGAAAATTAGTCTATACAAAACAGTGACGTGGTGTTGTTTGGTGCAGAAACCTGGGTGTTAACCAAAGAAAACGAAAATAAAGTAGATGCCTGGGAAAGGAAAAATAAGAAAAATAGCAGGAGGAATAAAAGAGAATGGTGAGTGGAGAAGAAGGACCAACCGAGAATTAGAAGATATATACAAAGAACCAACGCTAACGACAGTCATCAAGAAAAACAGGCTACCGTGGCTGGGCCACATAAGAAGGATGGAGTTGGACGACCCGGTCAGAAAAGCCACAATGATGGAAGCAGAAGGTGGGAATCGAAAAGGCAGACCTAAAAATACCTGGTGGGGAGATATCCAACAAGACATCCAAAAGTTTGGAATAGATAACTGGGAAGAGAAAGCAACGGATAGGAAAGCGTGGAAGCACGCAATCGAAGCCATAGGCCTCTAGGCCCGCAGCGCTGACCAATAATAATAATTTCTTAACAAAAAATTTCACAAAATGGCAACCAAATTTTTGAAAAAAATGTTTGTTTATAAACGCTTGTTTGTTTGTTTCGTTTCTATCGTCACCAACTGGTCAGAGCGTACCATAACTATAGCAATATACATAGTTACATATTGTCATTTTTTTGTTATTTCGAAAGTAACATGACGGTGGGTTAGTATAAAATGAGTTATTCTAAAATGAAGCAGTACTAAACATGAGTTTCCAATCTTACAGGTTTACTGCTGCTTAGACGAATTTACTCACTCCGAGCTATATGAGCTATGAGTTTAAAATCTGTAGTTTTAATACACGATAACGTTGTTATTTTTAATGCTAAAAATATTTAAAAACTGGTTATTTTCACAACATAAACCTCTTTTAGAGTATTTTATAATACAGGGCGATTCATTAGCCTGTTTACAAATTTTGGCAATGAAAACTAGATGTAATTTCATGAAGAAATTTTACGGGAATTTATTACGCATCCCTCTGATTTCAATTTTCTAACAATTGTTTGACACTAAATAAAGATTAATTTTATTTTTTAGCATTGAATTAATTTGATTGCTGTGGTCACGGCATGCTTGAGTTGTCTGTATAAAATAAGAACTAAAAGTAATCACGTTTCAAGCGAAGAAATGAAATGTAATATTTTATGCTACGTTGAATAATAATAATTAAAAAAAGTTTGCCATCGCCGGGAATTGAACTCGGATCAACTGCTTGGAAGGCAGGTATGCTGACCATTACACCATTCCGCCGCTTATGTATGTGTTTTGTACAAAAGAAATATAATGTGGACGGACTTTACGGGAACATCATCCTGTCGATTTTTATTTTATAAATAAGTCATCATCTGCGTCCTATATACCTACAAGGTGAAATACTTATTTAATATAAACACTGCATCAACATAACCTTGATACTCAAATAATTCACAACTATAGTGACGTTTGTTTCTGATTTTTAGTTGTCGATATAGTTAGTTGCATACACAATAGGCGAAATTGACGCGTTCTTTGTAAAAGTATACATAGGCTATGTATACTAAAAAGGAAAATTCCCTGTATATTCTAATACACATAATTTCGTTAGAACAAGTGGCATTCAACCCAAACATAGAATATGGCTTCTGAAGGAGCTAGACTATCCTTAATACTATTGTGCTGGTTGTATAGGTTCTGTTTCACTTTATAGCTGGATGACCACTGAAGGTTTTGAATCAGATTATATCATTTTGTTTGATTTAGCGTTCAGAAACATTAACACGATTTCTTGGTTTTATTAAAATAGGTAGATTTCAAGGTCTTTGAAATTAATTTTTCCTACCTCAAGTTTACCTACAAATGCAGGTCTATTATGTATACCGTATACCGAAAACATTATCTGGATACATTTTTTGTGGAAATAAAAAAATTGGTTGTATGTCACAGCCGTGCGTGCGTGCGTGTTATCTTTATGCCTATTGTATGATATCTTCAAAAATTAATCAATTCCCTAGCTTAAATTGTATATAAAATTCTTAAATATGTATGATTAATGTTCGAAGTTGATAAACTCTCACAAAAAGTTTGCGGTATGACATCAACTGTTATGCATGCACAGAATGATCTACAATCTCTTTATTTTTAACTACCTAATTTGTTTCATGCAATGCAAGGCACAAGGATTATAGTTTTGATTATGTCTGTATAAATCTTTAAACAAACTCTTTATTAGAACTAGCATATCCTGCCAGGAATTACATTATCATTTGACTTGACATTAGATTTTGTGCAGAATGAAACGACACATACATGTAATTTTTTTTTTATTTAATCAATAATTAAGACAGTTTGCGTTCTAATCTATCTATTTCAACTACAACATGCAATGTACTACATTAGACTCTTTTGATAAATTTTACACATTACGGTTAGAAAAAACGGCGCTGTTGACATCTTGTATTAAAAATAATTAGTCCTTAACTTTTTAATTGTAATTCATTCTTTTTAGTTGCTTGAGTTACACCCTACGCTGTTTCCTAATTTCTAAAAAAAAATGCTAAACTATGCGGTTATTTAGAAATACCCCTAATAAAACACTGTTCCTGTCAAGATATTTTGTTGTAAAGGAACATCCTATAAGTGTTTGAGTTTTGTGTACTGTGATTGCTTATATCTATATAATGTATAAAATATATAGTTTTGCGCGTGTATAGTGCATTTTAAGGGCTGAAATATTAACATTTTAATCTGTACAAACAAATGTTCACCTTCAGGGATCCAAAGTATATTTTAGAGAAGAAATGTATCCCCGAGGGTGCTTCTAAAATAATTCTTCTAAATGGAATTTTAAAATTCTTTACTATTAAAGAGGTGGAAGTATTATTTATACCTAACCTTACGAAATTTTCTTAATTGGGCTGTTATAGATCACACAGGCGACCGGGTGGCGCAGTGGGCGAGAGTCCGCTTCGCAACCGGTTGACCCGAGTTCGACTCCCGTTGTGGCCCGAATTTTAATTAATTCTGGAGCAGCGGGAGTGACTCGGTAGCATAGTTGGGGGGGTTTTACAAGGGTGGGGCATGTTAGACTCGTGCATAGCGCTACGTGCGCTGATCCGAGGTAAGCGGGGTGGGATGAGAATCGTGGAGTTGCTATGGCAACTCCACGATTCTTAAAAAAAAAAAAAAAAAGAAGTTATAGGTTTTTAAAATAATTATCTCATTGAACACTAATGACTAATCGTATTTTATGAAAATCAAAAACATTTATTGTAACAAACAGAAAGCAACATTGCGACTACAGTAAATGTTCAAAAATTGGACCATTTTCCTGAATACACAAGTGGTAACGACGAACTAAACTCTCTTGTACGCGTAATAAATTCATATTATTTCTAATATGAGTTTCAGCATCTCGAATCCTCTGCAATAATTGATGACGATCATTTATTTCCACGGCACAAACAAGTTGCTTGGAGTAGTCCCATAAATAAAAAGCTCAATGATTTAAGATGGGCGATCTAAGTGGCCATGGTATAGGACCTCCGTTACCAATCCATTTATTTGGAAAATGAGTATGTAGCCATTCGGTCACTTGTCTGTCTCGGTGAGGCGGAGCCCCGCATGCTGATACCACATACGAGGGGGTACTGATAAGTACTTAGCCTACCATATAAAACGCCACAATATTTCAAAACAAAATTTTATTTATTTGACATAATCTCCTTTAAGACTTACACATTTAGCAGAACTTTCATAAAGCAATTCTAAGCCACTAAAAAAATTTTTGTATTGGTCTGCAAACCACTCTTCAACGGCACGGCACGTATTGCTTCGTCATTTGTCGAAAATCTTTTACCTTTCAAATGTTTTTTTAGTTCTGGGAACAAATAATAGTCTGCTTGCTTGCTTGCTTTGAAAGAGCGAGATCGAGGACGCGGTTTTCCAAGCATCTCTATGCACTTAGGCCACATTTGGCCCATTGTACACCCTAACTAAGAATTTTGCCTATCTGGGGTAATTCCAACCACAGTAGTGATTTTTAACGTGTCACACATCGTAGTGGCACGGGACCTACGGCTTTACTTCTTATCCGACAGAAGGCGCATTTTCAGATTTTTCCCCGCTAGAAAAATCTCGCCGACCTCAGCCAGGTTCTATCCCGTGTCCCTCGGATTTAAAGGGAAATGCGCTAACCACTAGACCACCGAGGCCGGCAAATAATAGTCTGACGATGCTAAATCCGGAGAATAGGGCGGGTGGTCAACCAATTCAAAACCAATTTCATCAATTGCAGTGCAATCAACGACTTGTGAGCAGGAGCGTTGTCTTGCAAAAAGAGCACACCTCTGGCGCGTTTTCCGCTTAATTTTTCCAAATTATCTTATGTAATTTAGTTAACAACTTAGTATAATATGCTCCCGTGATAGTTCTACCCGGTTCCAAATAATCTATCAGAATTATCCTATCTTTGTCCCAGAAAACTGAAGCAAGAATCGTGTCAGCCGATTTTTAAACACAGAATTTTTTGGGTCGTGGAGAAGCATGTTTTCACTGTGTGGATTGCTCTTTAGTCTTTGGGTCACAATGATGGGGATCCACGTTTCGTCCATAGTAACAAGCCGATCCAAAAAGTTTTAGGAATCTTCTGCAAAACGGCGGCAGATTCCCTTTGAGGTTGTCAATCGAACGCTCTTCTGGTCAACGTTCAAGCATCTTGGAATCCATTTGGCCGAAAGCTTTCTCATACCCAAGTCGTGAAGAATGATGTGACACACACGTTCATAGAAAATGCGCAATGCTTCTGCAATATTCTGAATCAATGTTTTCCGAAGTGGTCACAGAAATTGGTCTTCCAGGGCGGTGCTCATCTTTCACATCTGGTCTTCCTCTTTTATATTCCGCAACCCAGTTTTTGAAAGACACTGATCACCTAAGGTTTCTTTCATATCAGCAAAAATTTCTTTGCCGGATAACCCTTTCAAAACTAAATACTTACTAACTGACCGAAACTCGATTTTTTCAAATTCTGTCTTTTTCTTAGACATGCTGTATTCAAAAATTCACAGTTTGATCACCGTTCAACTTATGGATGTCAAACTCTGACAACTTTTTTATAAAACATCATAGTTGTAACCATAGCAACCATATTAACTTTTCTTTACTAGAAACTTTCCAGGCTAACTAGATATCAATACCCCCTTGTATCTTGCATCAGGGAAGTGGAACGTCATAACAAAACAAACAAACAAACTATTCTTGACAGGTGGTTATTTTTTACTAACTTTTGTTATGCTAAACCATAGCTACTACGTTTTTTCAACTTAATTTAGTGTTCAAAGAGATAATTATTTTAAAAACCCTGTAACTTCCTAACAAAGAAAGATAGAACCTACATTCATAAGAACATTTCTTCATGAAATTACATCTAGTTTGCATTATCAAAGTTTATAAAGAGACTAATGAATCTCCCTGTATATAGGATGGTGCATTTAAAAAACAAAGTTACTGCCTGGTATTTTATTTCCGAAAGTGGAATTTTCTACAGAATGGTTCCGAAAATAGAGTAAATTACAGAAGGGCTTTGCCAATTTTTTAAATAAACAGTGTATTTAGAATAAAGTTTTCACTGCAATCTTTCTCTTGATTTGTTTAATAGCAACCAGAAAGCTATGTATTACTGTAAATAATACTTTAAAAGCACAGAATAAGCTTCCTTTTCGATATGGAGAACTGGCCAGCTTCTTAATCTAATGTTCCATACAACTAATAAAGATACCTTTAATAAGGCATTTGAATGCTGTATGCCATTACGATGATCTCTTTGTCTAGCTAGATGCATCCAGACGGTAACTACAAAGCATTAATATTTCAAGAATTGAAGTTCATAAAATAGAGCGACGACACTACTACTAGTTAAGCCGGTGGGCTTCGCCCCAAGCTTAGGTGTAAGAAAAATGTTGGCAAATTTGCCATAAGCTTTCAAAATTTCATACATTTTTTCTTACGTTTTTCGTAAATATAATTTGGACTTGCTAGTCGGGTCTCCTACGTGCCAGACGTGTTTGACTCGAACGGCCGAGATTCGAAAGCTTTGGCATAATAAAGCTGGATATACGATCCAAAACGATCTACAACAAAGCAGTTAATTAATTACGTAGACCAGATCAGGGTAGTTGATGATGATGATGATGACGTTTTTCTTAAATATAATTTGATTTTATATTGTTTTATAAATATGATTCGAATTTCAATTCTTGTATTTGGTATTAAGTGTTATTACGCCCTAGTCTTAGTTTTATTTAAATTTTGATAAATCACTAATATAATAAAAGGGTGCTACGTTTGAATGTTATATCTATTAACATAGGTTTTCCTTGAACCTCTAAAGAGCCCATTTTAGTTTCAAACAAACTTTCTAATCCTGAGTTCAGTTCTCAATTAAGGTGTTGAGATTCAAATGTAGATAACTAATGGCCAGTTTAGGGTCGTATAGAAACATTTAAGTATTGTATCTTGAAATTTATTAAATCGAAAAATTCTATAGTAGGTCTATTTTCGCAGAACCATATATTACCCACCATTTAATTTTTAAGATTGAAATTATATGGAATATCGTTACATGTGGGAATGCTGAAAAATTGTACCTTTGCTGCAAATGCAGATACATATTTCAATTTTGATTAGACTAATGTGGCCTACCAATTTGTTCTGACAATACGGTATTGGAAAATAAAATACCGCAATATTAATTTAATTAATGTTACTACGAATGAGTATAAATAATCAACGAAATATGTAAGAACCATCAAACTCTTCGTACTCGCCGATAATAACCGAGAGCTTTCCGACAACTCACGAATAGGGACCGAAGTGGTTGTATCTTCCTTTTCATGTTATTCGGAAGGTCCCGGCAAGCGCGGCCATTTCGGTCTGGGCTAATTTACAACGAGCGTTCAAAAAATCTGGTCAAGTCAGCTGGTGTTTGCTTTTGACCCCTTAAAAGGCTTCTAAAGTGCTTCAAAGTAAGCGTTGTGTATTGTCAACCTGTCTACATTAATAAGCTATCTCTGTACTTCCAGCTCTTTAAACTAATAGATAACATATTCAAGATTAAAATAAGGTGAAAAAAGTTATCGAAAAATCAAGAACTAATAACAAAAAAATTCCAAACGTAATGCAAACGGTAAATACGGTATGTTTATGAAATATATGGAATAAATGTGATGACATTTTTTCACCTTATTACAGACTACAATCCTTTAAGAATATAAAGCACACGACCTCATTGTCAAAATTTATTTACTTTTCTTAAAATCATAACAATGTCGAGACTGTTACTAAATTATTTCTTCGTTTATCATATGTATACTATTTGTCATGTAGCTTCCACGGCAAGGGATCGGTGGCAGGTACATGACAACTGTATGAACTGAGAGAGTAAAATAAGACAGCAGGCCCAAACAATTTTATTATTGTGCATTTATGCAGGGACAACATTTGTTGAGAACTGTTGTGATATTTGTTTATACCAGGTACTGAACTAAAGGGTATCTCTTTCTAACACCAAGTTATAAGCCAAACAGTAGTGGGCACATATCGATTCTAATGTAGATGTAAATCCCGTATTTGAGTATTTCTTTGTGAGACGTACGGTCTCCTACAGCTTGCCGGTTTTACCTTGCTTGTGGGTGAACATTGCGCACTACCACGAAATTGGTGGGGGAGGCCTGGAGATCATTTCATCGTGTGTTTGTAGCAGTCAACATCGCTGTGCATTCCAGTGAAAAGTGCGTGCAATGGAGTATCAATCTAAAATTAAAGCAGGGAAGCGTTTCTTTTACGAATGTACCGAATGCTAACTGCCCATATACATTGTATTCGTTTCTGTTCCTCCTCGTGCCTACTCTTTCTCTCGCAGCGCAGCTCCCACCAGCAAGGTTAAATCCGGCAAGCTGTACCCGCTTAAAACCTTTCACGTGCATTAGAAAGAGATGTAAGTTAAAGGTTTGTATTTGCTAATCCTTTGGCCAGGAAGCTACAGGTTGTCATATGAGAAGTTTCACTTGGGTGTAGATGCGCAGTGGCATATTTCTGTTATACGCAGCAGAGCTCATTTACTTACTAAACGTTGACCGCTACACATAGGTTACACTCTGAGAAAAAGTACGCGTTACTTGTGTTAGCAAATGGATGCGACCCGTTCGTTTACTAACATGAGTGTACTTCGAAGTGGAGAACCGAGAGTAAGTGCATCTCCTTTGCTCCGAATGCTGTCTTGCTTCCTGTTCTGCACATCTCAAGTGAAACTTCTCTTTTGACAACCTGTACATGAAAAATAGTCTTTTACACTGGCAGCATTTCGCTTTCGAGCGTTCAGGTAGACGGCCCTAAAACCTAGGAGGAACAGAGAAATGAATATAATAGTTGTGGATATAAAAAGTTACATATAATTTTTGATTTCCATGTCGGTTTCAGATTCCTTTAACGTATATTGGAGTTTGATTAACTGCCAAATATCATTTACTCGGAGAACAAAAAGAAGAATTATTTCAACGAAATTAACCAATGAGTATTTTCTTGGTTTTCATTTGTGCGACGCAATTGTTTTTAATTTTAGAATAGCGTACGAACTAAGAAAACAACGTGTGTATGCAAATGAAAGAAAAAACAACGGCGTGTTTGACCAGTTTTTTTTTGAACGCATGTTACTTCTTCATAATTAAATTTGAGTTGAGTTGTTCTGTTTCATGTTCTAACGAAATTAGGTGCTCACATTACTGTAAAGAACATCTAAGTGGATGCATTCGACTCGAAGCTTGTGTTAGAAACATTCATACATATAGCATAAAAATCTGATTTGAATTCAGACATTTAAGAAGACAGTTATATTTATGCGAGATCAGTCTGTGGATAGTTAGAATTTTAAATTGTTTTTAGCAAGTCCGCGAACTTACGACTATTCTAGTTGTAAATGTTGTTTTAAAATTACGACTTTAAAATATTTTCGTTAGGAATGTTATTATTATATAGTTTGCAATATATACGTGGGCACAGCCACATAAAGCTATATACATTATTTCAGAGAATTTTAGACATATGAATAAAGTCAGAGCGACGAAGTTATGGGTCTTTCTTTGTACTGATTGTATATGACATTATTTTATCTATACAAAATTATGGAATCAAACTATTTACGAAGATCGTATTAGGTACTTGCTTTGTACTTTGACTTTCGTAGCTATAATTTTTTATTTCTTTATGTTTTCAATTGCTGTTGTATAACATAACCTCAAATATTTTTAAATAGGAACGTACACTTGTTTTGTTTCATGCAGTGTAGAGTTTTGTTCTATTTTCAAATACGTATACATTTGTGATAATAGCATAAAGATTTTGCTTAGAAAAATAAAATAATATTGTAACAGTAACTTACCATTTCCGTAGTATCAATCGGTTGTACATAGTAATAAAATAAATCATTTGTTTAAACTTCATAGATAATCATAAAGCCATTTTTCTCACGTAACAGTTTATATATAAGTTACATATGTATGCATATTGGTATTATATTTTCTATTATTAACAAAGGAAATTGAGTAACATTTATTTAATATTTTCTTTTAACTATGGCATCCATTAAGTAATATAAATACAAACAAATCATAAACAAATTTTTAAATTAAATCTTGCTACTGTTTGTATGTTTGTATGTATGCAGTTGCACAATAAACAATCGCGCATGCATAATTGTCAAAAATCAGGGGATATAATTATTAGAAAATTTGTGTTTTAGTAATTGCAGGTAGATACTTAGGAAACAAGAAAATATTGTCTAAATTCTAATTTGTATACTTAGGACCATAATTGTATGGTCATATTGTTCTTACATATGATATTGTTTCTTGGTTTTATTGCATCTTTCTACAAGGAGCGTTTAGCTGCTTAGTAGGAGCTTCTCATCGCGCATAATTTATTTATTATTAATTAGCGTTTCTTTTCTAAATGAAATCTATTGTTATTACAAAAATGTTGCTATTTTATTTTTCAATTTAAATTCGTACACCAATATTAAAGGTGTATGTGAAGTGTACATTGATTAAAAGAAAATGTTTATATCGAGAACACTAAAACGGTATATCTTTTTCTTTAGGGATATTTGAATGTATGTTGCATTTTGAGCAATTGAAAACATGAACATATAACACAGGTTACAATGTAGCTAAAAACATGGTAAAATGTTAAGGTACGAAATATTTTAAAAATGCTTATTATTTTCGTGGTAAACAGCTTCTATACTTTTGTCGGACCTTGTAAATATGCAAATAAGTTGGACAAACATCAGCCCAAATTTGACTTATAGTTAGAATAAGAAACATGATAATTTGATAATGTAACGCCGTACAGAGTGATCATTAAAGATGTCCATGTTTTCCTTTTGGTACGGTTTTGACGGTAAATCGATAATTATATTAGAATCTTTATTTTGATTAAATATTGTGAAAAATATATATATTTTTTTAATATAAAGTAGGAATGTTATATCGGGCATTTCACTGCTGTTTGTTTATTTTTCTCGAACCTCAAAGAGCTGAATGTTGTTTTTCCTGCTTATGGAGATCAAAGAAAAAAGTAGTAGAGTAGAGATTACCTTAATCTTTTACGTTATCACGGCCGTCTTGGTGTGTGCAGGGCGCAAGCGCGTCCAATCGATTTGGCGTCGCGACGGCCCAGGGACCGTCAGTAGCGCTGAAGTTTGAGGGGGTGCTGCATCGCGTCTGCGACGTCTTCCCTAGTACAACAGGTATTTTATGGTGGCACTCGCTTTTCGCTGTTCATGACCTACATGGCCATTTGTTGATTCTATTTTGTTTTGACGAGATTTTATCGTGCAATTACCGAGCTCCGCTGCTTGTTTTTGGTAGGTCTTGAGAGTGCATTTTGTTGTTTTTTGAGCTCGATGGTCTTTTTTTGTACTTTTAGTCGTTGCTCACTGTGTTTTGCATGGTTGCGAATGTGGTAGCACTAATAGATGTTGCTTGGTGTGCTGTAGATTGTTTTATGTTTGTTAACAATTTAATACCGGTAACTTTGTGATACCCACACAGTAGGCAGTCTTAAAAATTTATGGCAGCAGTGAATGGTTTAAAGTGTTTGTTAAAGGGTTGCCTGTACCTCCAAAGCGTAATAAAATAAAAGAAAAGCATGTATTGTGGATAGCAAGATTATTTTAGACTTTTTGGTTCTTCGGTTTTAAATAAAAAAATATAATTCGTCAAAAAAGACTAGTTTATTTAATTACCAATTTATGTATATGTCGCCTAGTGCAGAATTATAAAGGCAATGGGAATAAAATCCAAAATAAAAAATCAATTCAATATCACCCACTTCACAAGCCATCTGAAAATATATTATCGAGGAACGTTTTGGTAATGGAATGAAGACTTCTTTTCGTTACCTCGTTGGATGTATTGGCTCGACTGTTCTTGTATTCGTTAAACTTTAATGACTAACGTCGACCTCCGTAATCACTGAAATTCGAATAGTGTTGAGTATTTGAATTGTTCTGTATGCACTATAGGCCCAGGCCTGTTCGTTATCAAACAGCACCCTGGAAAATATGTACCGATTGCTGAATATTTTGTTAGCAGAACCCAGAAAGGCTTAAATAAATCTATAATTTCCAGAAACTATTAGAATTAGAGTCTGTATTGGATAACCAGCTCATTCGTCAAATTTGAATTATTTCATTGTGCGAAATCTGGGCCATACCGAATGGAACACCAACGCATTTTGTATTAGCCAGCTCGTTCGTGAAATTTGAACCCTGTAATTTGATGGCGTGGTTTGTGAAATGTAGAGTACTAATGCATTTTGCATTACAAATACAGCCGTAGGCAGCTCATTTATCATCATATTTCAATTCCTTGGTTCATCCAAGAGGGAATACTGACATATTTTGATTTAGACAACTCGTTCATCAGTGTTAAACCCCTTTAAATGACAACTTACTATGGTTCGCATAGAGCACGATGGATTTTGTGTTAGAAATGTAGTATTATTGTTTAATCTCATGTATGTATCTTGTTAAAACCTTCCAGTTTGGTTATTAAAATTTTTTTAAAACAAATCATCCACATGTTTTGTATTTTAAATATTATGTGTCCAGTTTGTTCATCAGTTTTGAGTCCCCAGTTTGTAGATTGTACTTTGTACTGAATAGTATAGCGACGCATTTGGTATTAGCCAACTCGTTCGTCAGGATTAAACCCTCTTATTGGCTTACTATCGTTTGCCGAAGATAGAGCACGATGGATTTAGAATGTTCATATTGCCATCTCATTCATTCATCTGATTAAAACCTTTCAGTTTCATTATTTTATAAAACGGAACATCGACGTATTTTGTATGCTATATACGAGGTATCACTTGTCCCGCTCCTTCATCAGAGTTTAATCTCCAGTTTTGCAGATTGTAATTTGTACTAAACGGAACAGAAACGAATTTTGTATTAGAAACGTAAGAGTATTACACAGCTAGCTCATTTATTAAACTTGCACTCCTCAGTTTTCTGATTACGGTATGTGCAAGATGTGCTATAGAAATGTGTTTGCCTAGTTATTGCCCGAAAAGTAAATTCTCATTCACTTGATTTGAGTCATTTAACGTGGTTGTAGTGGTTCATACAATCGATGTTTTTTGCATTATAAATAAATATAATATAGCCGAACCCCCCCTTAATTTGCTGATTATTGTTCATGCAACATGGAGCACTGATCCGGAGCGCTTTAGAAATGTATTAGCCTAGTTATTGCCTGCATAAGTTATTCATGTGATTTGATTCGATTCTTTTACCTTGGTGGTTATGGTGCATGTAAAACGAAGTATCATAGTGTGTGTTATAAATAAAATCTAACCTCGCAATTTACTGATTAGGGTTCGTGCAAGATGGAGCGCCGATGAATTTTGATTTAGAAATGCAATATTATTGGCCAACCATCTCATTAATCTGACTCATTGAATTTGATACTTATCGTTAGTATAAAATTAGGCATCATATTTTATGTAAAATTATAAACACTCCGTGTCCAGCTTGCACGGTAGATTTAAACCTCTCTGTTTGGGGATTATGTACGGGGACGTATATTTTCTTATTCTTCAAATTAGGTAAAATGTTTTTGAGAATTAAAAATTGTGTTTCCTCGTACATTTTAATAAATTTTGTTTTTAAATTATAGAAGGCCGGACATGTTTCGCAAAGAAACATTTCACTTTTGTGGTATAACTGCCACGAACTACAAATCTAAATCAGGATAGAAAAGGTAGCACGATTACTAACTTTACTGACAACAGGTATCGCGTGTGGTACAGTCGTCAGATATAAACATTCAATTCGCTGATTAGCCTCATAGCGAGGTGGAAAACTGATGTTTTGTATAAATCTAAGTGTTGCTTGGTTCGCGTAAGTTGAAAATCTAACTTGGTCATTACAGTTTGTCCAAAACCGATCATCCACGGTTTTTTTGTATAAAGGTATTCTGTAGTCAACGCGGTCACGGTTTTGATACCTTTAATTTGCATATTCTGTATAAGCGAGTATAGTTTTCCATTTTTAGTGGAGTTTTTCGTATATCTTTTTTTCTCCATCGGGCCCGTCTATGATAGGTTCCGGCACAGCAGTCTAAAAGGCTTATTGTACTCCAATCCACCCAATCTGTGATCTTGATATCTTTTAGGATGGTACAAAGGTCTCTCACGGGGTGTCTGCTGAAATTTACCTGTGGTTGCCCGAATTGCCTTGTCTTATTTGTGCCAGCGCATCGCAGTTTACACAGAACGTGCATGGATGTTTCTGGTTATTCATTGCAGTGTCTACATATGGGGTCTCTCATCAAATTTCTTGATCTTCCTGAGGTGTTCGCATGTCTTGTTAGGAAGCTTGTAAGGATTCTAAGCTGTGTCCTCCTAAGCGTAAGCGGTTCTTCATTTCTTTTTGAGCAAGGTCCATTTATAAATGCGTTGCTATGGTTTAGTCCTGATCTATTGGCCCAGTAGACTTTATGTTGTCTGCAATTCCAATTGCTTGTATACCTGCGGATTGCATTTTTAGCTCCCCCAGAGCTGCTTCAGGTCCCCTTGCGATTTCATCGGCTTTTTCATTGCCATCGACCCCACAGTACCTGTGACCCAAAACAGTCTCACCGTGTTCTGCCCTGCCAGGCCATCGAGTTCTTCATGGCATTCCCAGCCCAGTCTTGATGAAACCTGCGAGTACACTGATGTATGGCATATATTTCGATTTGGAAAACCTAGGCGTACCTGCCAAGAGGAAAGCTAAGTTTTTCTCTTGACTTGGTTTTACCCCGTATATACTTGCTCGGGCACTCGCACTCGCTTTCGAACCGTCCGTGTACCAGGTAAAACTGTCAGGAGGAATTTCCTGTCCTTGTAGTCCCCAGTCTGCCCGATCCTCAAATTTCACTTCATAGAGTATAACTACGAGATTGTTTGCCTTTTGGTTCGTTTCCATATCTTAGTCAGTAGCTTTAAATGATAAATAACTACATGATAGAGCCGCTTGATTTTGGAGTTTTTCTGCGAAAGTCACTTGCATTTTCCCACGGTGTGGTGTCTTAGTTGCAGTTGCGGTATGGGGTTTTCAAGCGTGTGGCATGTTGTATAGTACGAAATGTGCTGAGCCTAGATAAACTGCCTGGGATGGGATACACGGAGTTGATAATTTTCAATAAATATCATGTATTCAGAAAAAAATTATTATCTTTAGGCAAGCCATTAAAGAACATGGCTGATTATCGTTTGTACAAAACGAAGTACCTACCAACCTGTGCTAGGGAAATTCAAAAAATATTGTGTGGCCACCTCATTCATTAGACTTAAAGCCCCGATTTCGCTGTTTAGGCGAAAGGGACTGTGGTTCCTGATTCTTAAACTAATATATAAAATGTATTGTGTGACCAGCTCATTCGTCGGATTAGAATTACTTTATCTTCTTCATGAAAATTCTTGCAAGGAAAGAAAAACAATCTGACTACCATCACGATAATGATTGAATTTTGCATCTGTTAAATAAATAATTGATTTGGATTTGAACCCACACTCCCGCAATTGGGGTTTCTATAGTTTTCCTAGTCCTCCGTATGCTCTAAATAATAAACTGAATATTTGATTTGCTAATACACGGCGTTTTTTCTCAATTCGGCCTTTGTACTTCAATAATTCAGCCTGTTTCAGATTTATAGTACCCTTCAAATCCCACCGAACCTCAATACTTCTTCTCGGGGATTTCCCTAGGTAGTTAATTGTCGACACATTTCGAGGTTAGGATTCCGCTGAAGCTAATGTTAGCCTTTTTTTGGGAGCAAAAGGACATGTCTGGTGAACAGAAGCATTTGGTGTTTTTTTTTTATTGCGCCATCCTCGCGTTAATCTAATTTTAGGGTAAATGAAATGAGGGTGCGACAAGGGTTGTTGATCTAACACCGGCAGTTGTTTTTACTTCCGCTTCCTTTTTATTGCTGTACAAAATTCGATGTTAGGTTACCGACCTAGTTATATGCGAAGTGGGCGTTTAAGGTATTGGCTACGCAACTTGCTTGTCGCCAAATAATAGTAGGGCAGTTTGTATGGGGTGCATGTTTTCAAGGGCGCCAAAGCTAATTTGTATTGCATTGTAAATTTTAGGTTTGACTAGGATACAACTTGGGCTATTATAAATTACTTTAGGACTTTAAGAAGCTATTTGAGGGAAAATGTTTGTGGCGCCAAAGTGACTTTCTAGTCTATTGGCTCATTAATTTAACTGAGTGGAAACTGTAGCGTGCATTAGTTGCCGTGGAAATTTAAAATGTTTTTAAATCACATAAAGTCAAAGTACGAAAAGTTGACCTTGAGAGCACGTACAAAGGCGCCGAAACTAATAGTGGAAGTGGGTGAATAGATTTTTAAGCTTGAATAAGATTTTAGCTTGTACTAAATTTACACATTATTCGTTCTGCCTCTAAATAAAAGCCCTGGGGCTCATAATTTTACGGGGCGTCTATACTAATTTATACTGTCTTAGGACATTGAACCTTGCGTTTATCAAGGGACAATGTATTTACATTAATTTTCCCGTCGCCCAATCAAAGGGCGGCAGTAGATCTGAAGTACTTAATTTGTAAGGGCACCGTCGGTAATTTTCCCTGTATTGCGATATTAAATGTTTCGTTGAAAGGTAACCTTAGCGTGTATTTATTACAAAAAGAATTGTATGAGGTATTTTCTGGATATTTTCCTCTTTGCCAAAATTGTCTGATGGTTAGCAAGCCACATATAATTTTGGTCCACGTCAAATATAATAACATAATTTTAAAGGGCGCTAAAATTCATTTATTCAGTGTTAGGCCATTAATCTGTAAGTTTCATCAAGGGGCAAAATTAACTTTCATTAAGAATAGCGTAACTTTCTCTTCCTTGCCAAGTAGAAGTCTAGCAGCTGACTTAGGGCGTGAAATTTCGAAGGGCTCTAAGGCTAATTTTAGACTGCTGTTGGGTACGAAATCCTAGATTTTATTAAGGTGTTAGTAGTAGTTAATTACAAACAATTTAAAAATATATTTACTGCTTAATTATTACTCTTCGTCAAGTAATCATCGGTCAGGTGGCTTGGGGCGTGCAATATTGAAGGGCGCCAAAGCTAATTTATTTTGTATATGGAATTATAGGTTTAATTCATATGCACGTGTACATTATTTGCAATGAGAATTTAAGAAGTTAGTTATAACTAAATGTTCGTACTACTCGTTACATCGAAGTCCTGCGCTTGACTTTGGGCGCTAATTCTAGAAGGCGCTTTTTTATGCCAGTGCGGTTTTACATTCGTGTGATCAACGAGTAAGCTTAGTTTGTACAGTAACATTTTGCTAATTGTCTGTGTCTTTAGGTGATACGTATTTCTATATTCGAATTAGGAGGCGCCAAAGCTTATATAGAAATATAGGGTATAGTGGGACAGAAAATGTTAATTTATGCGAATTAAGTTTGGCTAAAGTAAAGAACGGATAATATGCACGACAAAATTGAAATATATGCAGAGATTTTTTGGAAAATATGCTTATACGTGGGCCATATATGCGACACAATATGCAAAAATAACAAGAATTATCAATAAAAGTTGTAAAGTCAAGTATAATAATTTTTATTGGACAAAATCAACAAATACATACACTAATTAACTTACTCGTATTATATATAAAAACTAAGCTTAGAACTATTAGTCTAAGAACTATTTCTAAAATCATTTATGATTAGAAGTTGTTCGAAATTTTCTAACAAGAAATTATGCCTTCTATCTGAAAATATGTTTATAAATAGAAAAGCTTCTTTCTATGTCGACAGAAGTAATGGGTGCAATTTTTAATTTAACACTGATTTTCAAATTGAAACTGAAGTTATTACCTCTTACTATTTCGCCTCTAAGAACTTGATTAATTTGTTTTAAATTCAGAACCCCCCAATTTCTTTGTATGGCACTATTAAATTTTGGATATATGAGATCACCTATTTCACCCTTAACTTTCTTACACAATCTATCAAATTCGTTTATTATTTCAATGGACCCTGAAAGAGACATCCCTTGAGTTTCTAATTTGCGAATGGAGTTTGAAACGAAGCTATAGTTTGATTTAATAAAACAAAGACGCTGAGGCAATTCTATCAATTTCACTAATTTTTTACAATTATCCAAAGCGGCGCTGGAATCAGTTATTTGAAGAATTACATCTTTAATACCTTCAAAATGCTTAACCATGTACCCCATCTTATAATTATCGGTTCGGGAGACAATGGAACATTTGTAAGTTGCTCCTTATAAAAGTAGACTCTTAAGGGGGCTAAAAAATATTTTTTTTTACGTTACTAATTGAATCGTTAACAAGGGGGAATTGATGTCTAATACTTTCGGCTACACGATTTAAATCGTTGAGCTAAGCAAGTTACATAAATGATGTGGTAAAAAAAATTTAAATTTTGCGCTACTCTTGTCATGTAAGGGGCAGCGTCGGACAACATGAGTAAAATTTTTTCACAAGGTACACTTTCGGGTAAAAAATTTGACAAACCTTCCTGCACAAATTGGGCAGTTGTTAAATTATTTATTTTTTGAAGTTTGGTAGCTATTAAATATGATTTGCTTAAAACGTCTTCATGACGAATTCCTATTAATAAATGGGCAATGTAACGGCCATATTTGTCCGTACTTTCATCTACGATTATATAAGAAAATTACTACCAACGAAGTGTCTAATTTCAGACATTGTTTTATTGTAACAAGAATGTACATCATTTTTTCGTAAGGTGCTTTCGTCGGGTACATTTTGCTCACAAAATTTTTGTAAGAACGATTTTAAATTAACATTATTTAATTTCGATGACGGTATATTAGACGAAATTAATGCCTTACATAACTCCTTATTAAATTCTTCTTGCTCCGAGTTTTTGGAACTCGTCCCTGAACATTGAGTCATGGTTTGCTGAGAACAATTGCTTCGCTTCCATTTTTCACATTTTGCAATATGTGAAGGAATTTTAGTGTGCTGATCTACCTCTCAGAAGACACCTACAACGACAAATAATTAAATATTAATATAAGAACTTTTGATATTCGGTAAAAACAAAAACAAACACTACATTTCCTGTCATGACTTTGTTTTAGTTACGTACATAATAATATGAAAAATAATTTTAATTTATATAAGAAAATTTATTTAACTTACCAGTTTGCTGCAAGCTCGACAGAATATTATGTCGCCATCCATTACTAGTTCTGGATATGGTTTACTTCATGAATTTGATACATTGTTCGATTTACTCATTGTAGGTATATAATATGTAATATTCGCAAGAGATCAACACTATCGGAGTATCGGACACGTAACAACGAGAGAAGATTCTATTATAGGGTAATGAGAGAAAATGCTTTGCAAACTACAAACAAAATGTGGGTATGCATCCAACCCAATATCCACCTTCCACTGATAAACAAGAAACAAGTAATAAAATGGATTAGCTCGGTACTTCAAACAGTCGGGAATTCCAGGCACAGGTCATAAGCTCTCCAGCTGGGAATTGTCGGTGATGTGTGTGCACTACTCGGAATTTCATAATCTTGTTTTGACCACTTGACGAAAATTTACAAACGAGTAATGCAAAAGGCCAAAAATATGCAAGTTTATGCAACTTTTGCAAAAATTATTATTAATTAACTCTTATCAGTGTAATTCGTCCACATAATTGACTATAGTCAAAGATATGCGAAAATTAAAACATATGCGATTTGCATATAATCCGCTCTTTATTTATAGGACACCGAATATTTTATTACTTTATCTAAAGAAGAAGGTTAGTGACTGTTTTGCAAGAGCTTTTATAAAGTTATTTTATACGGTAAATGTAAGGTTTAATGGCGGAGTAATACGCATCCGGGAGTGCACATTGTTGAACATTCCAATAATATGTTTTGGGACACAGCGTGTGGGTTTTTAAGGGTGCTAAAATTAGTTCCCGCCATACTTAAAATTGTACATTTAAGCAATAAAGGGGATTTCCTGTAATTATGTCAGTAATTCTGCTCAAAATCCGAGAACCGCCTACGTAGCTACATTAATTTTTTCTGCAGATTAAATTCTCGGTTCTATTCCGCCTTTGAGAGTGCGGAATAGAATAGAACACTTTCCACCCCGATTCGCGCGTGAAGGTGGGTAGAGATAAGTTTATCTATCTGGTTGAAGTAGAAGTCCGTTTCCGAGCTTCAAACAGAAGCGTGTTCGGTGCACAATGTAAGATCCCAGAACAGATTTTAGTATGCATAACTTCGGCTGGGATTTTAGCTGAACGTACGTAGAACACGGAAAATGGCGGTTTGTCCCGGGAGAAGCCACACATGCACATTTCCCTGCTTGACATCGATTCCTAAGCTGGCATTATCCTGTAATATTACCTAAAAAATATCTCTTTCTATAGACGGGTTTGGTGCAAAATTACTGCCGCCGAGCACGAACATCATGAACAGGAAAAAGTTCGAGAAAAACGTGAGGAAACTGAGCCGGAGATTAACAAAAGAAAATATTTAGGTTAGTTAAGAGTTTGTCGCATTGTTAAATGACAACGAAGATTGCTTTTTTCGATGTCTCTGACGTGGGGCGGGAAAATCTTCCTTTTTTACCGAATTAATGATCAACTCTGATTTTTTGTTCCGATGTTCCTTTTTGCCGGGAAACAGTTTTAATAGTTGGGGGTAGAATCCATCAAGCGTCAAATACAGCTGAAAAAGTTGTTTAGGGCGTTCTTCTATGGGTGCCAATTTTGTATACAGGCTGGTTCGTACGTCATTTTTAGGTGTGTATTTTGATTATGTATTTCCATGTTATCCTCTATAGGTTAAACAGTGCTTAAAGTTGAACATTTAGAGATTATGTTCTAGTTTAAAATTTCAAAACCGTCATTATTCGCAAATGGAATAAAAAAGACAGGATTGGTAAAAATACAGAAAATCGGAATAATAGCGACCAGATGGATATTATATTGTTTTTTTAAATAAATCTTATGGGATTTTCTTAGTTTTTCATGATGCTTATATTGGGTTAGATAGGTTGGATACAACCGTTTGTTTTTGTCTAGGTTTGTTAGCCGATTGTAGAAGCTTTCTGGGTTTCTAGTTGTTTCTATTTATTTTATTCGGTGAGTTTTCTTCATAACGTTTTTAAGTTTTTTTAAATTTTATTTTCACATTTGTTATTTTCTTGTTTTTGTTTGATTTTCTGGTTCTTTAGGAGTATAGGTTTGTGAGCGGCTTTCTTGTGTTTTGTGGGGTTTTTGGGTTTCTCTTTTTTGATGCTGATTCTTGCTAGTTTTTCGAAGTTTATGTGAATTTTGGTGCAGTTTTCTTTGTTGTTGCTAGTTTTATTAGGTCATTTCATGGTATTCTATAGACCTTGCTGAGGTATTTTCGGTGTGTGTCGTTTTCATTCGATTTGGTCCCTTATGCAATTTTGTGGGTTTTTGGTTTTGTGTTCTTGGGCGTTTTGTTTTGCTGTTTTTCTAAAATTTTTGATTGTTTCAGGTTTACTGGGTTAGTCCCAGTTTTTTATTATGTTGTGTATATTTATTGGTATTGGAAAACTTTCATGGTTTATGTTATTTTCCTTAATTTTTTTGTTTTTGTTTTCTCTCTTATTGTGTATGGTCCGACATTTTTGCGGATTGGTTAAAAGGTAAGAAGTTTTCTAGGTTTTTCTGAAGTTCTACGGTTTTTAGTAATCCCTTATTGTTATGTGGTTTTTCTGTTACTCGAGTAGTGGATTTACTAACTTGGTCTAGGCTTCTGCTTGTTTTATGAGCATTTATTGCATTACACTTTATTTCTTTGAAAGGCGGAAAACCCATTTTTATAGCTTTCAATAGCTTGCGTTTCTTTGTTTTAGGAAATGTTTACATCTAAGCTGATAAAGGTAATTCTCCAATCGGAAGAATACATTGAATGGCTTCTGATTAACTGCAACGATTTTCCTTTTTTCCTAGTAAGAGTTAAGATGTGGGTAAGATCCACGAAGCATCAATCTGACTTCGTTTTATTTTTTCTGCGTACACTTACAGCTAGAAAATCTGCTTGGAACTTCATCTTATTGTTTCATATTATTGTCTAAAATTGTTATTTAAATTATTATTATTATGTTATCTCATACTATGAGGTAAATAACTGTAGCTTTGGAACGAATTTATTTAAAAAATGTATATTGGGAAATAATTGATTTCTCAGAAAAAATAGAATTTGATATTTTTAGGAAAATCCAGCCACCACAACATTAGATTTTTACACAATCTCCGCCTGTGATGCTGAGGTTACATTCTACACCAAATATTGTTTTTGCTATAGTAACCTTATTTCTCTGGAAATAAATAGGTACTGCTGTATTTAGAATTAGTAAGTTTTTGTAAAAACATATTAGGATACTATTATTTCGTTCTCTTTTTTTTTAATGATGTGTTTGGTCCGAATTTGATGAAATTAGAAAATATATGGGTTTATTAAAATTTATCAATAAACTTTTTTAAAAATAGCGAAAGTTGAAGTAAGTTACTGAATGTCTTCAAGTATTATAATTATAAGGTGTATATACGTTTATGAAAACAAAACGACTGCATAAATAGAGCTCTTCCCAAATTTTGAAAATATGATGTGGAATAATGCTCGAAAACTGAATTGAGGTTGGACATACTGTACAGGGTGATCGTTATTCGGCGATTGTGTCATTCTTCCAACTGTTAAAATGAAATGCCCTGCGTATAATACTTATCTACTATGAACGTTTATTAAATTGTTTTCATGTATAATATAGTGTAGCATATCTAAATTTGATAATTAATGTGGTATTAGAATGTTTATCAGTAATGTATAAATTTGTGCAAAGTTACACCTAACACTCTGCTGATTCTGCGTATAATTGGATTTCTGGTGTAAAACCAATTGTATTTGGCCAAGTATCTCTGAAATGGAGCTGTTGCGTGCGCGATAAAATAATAATTTTTAGCATATAAGCTCGTATAATATTGATAATCTATCGATGAAGAATTTAGAGACGTCAACATACCTAGGGTTTCTGTTAAAAAAAAAACATGTTTGGTTTGCCTTGTTTAGGTGGAGCACTCGGTAGAGCTGCAAATATTTTTAATTATGTAAAGCAAGATTGCCTACAATTTGTCCTAATATTATTTTCCGCATTTGTAAAATTTTAAGTGGTAGCAAAAAAATACAGGTCGTTTAAAAATCTTGGCCAATTTTTGAATAGCACACGAGTTTACATGTTAAGTTTAAAGATTCTTGAAGTCCTTCTTTTTTTGTGGTTGCCCCATTTTTGTCTCTAGTAGTAGCAAAGTATTAGTATTTGCAGACACTTTTTAAATGGTTTGCATTTATTCTGCCATTATCTTGATTGCTTTAGGTTAGAAGTGTTATACTTTCTTATTATATATACTATTGGTTTGTGTAATAAGTAGTCGCATTTTTAGTAATACGAGCCCTAACAACTATATATTCGGACACTACTAATTTTTCTAGTAAATGGACGTAAAAGCCAACTCAAATATTTTATTGAATGTTTCTATGAACGCTTATTGCTTTAATAATATTATTGTATGTCGTTTTTAATAAAAGCTTATGATAAATTTATATAACAATGTTTATCCATTAAAAAGTAACAATAAATGCGTAATTAATGTGGCAACTAAATGTTCGGACACTGTTCTTTTAATAAGGTGTAACATCTCCTTTGGCTTGGATTACAGCCTTAATTCTACCAGGCATGGTAGAAACGAGATTTTTACTAAATTCAGGGGTGAACGAATCCCATATTTCTTGAATTTTTGCTTGCAAGGTAGGAAGCGTACGTTGAGGATTATCACGTAATTTCTGCTTCATTTTGTGCCACAGCGTTTCAATAACATTGAGATCGGGACTATTTGATGGCCAGTCTAATACGGTAATGTGATGGTCAGACAACCATTTTTGAGTGGTTTTGGCGGTATGGCACGAAGCCCCATCTTGCTGGAATATGAAATTTCCATCCGGATGTAAGCTTGTATGCTCGGCAACAAGCTTCTTTCTAACAAATCTTGATAATATAGTGCATTCACTGTACCCTTTATGAACGCCAGCCTTCCTAAACCGTATGCTGACATGCACCCCCAAATCATTTGTCCCTGAGGAAATTTTACTGTGCGTTTAAGGCAGTCTTTGTGGAAGGCTTCGTCTCGCGATCTTACAACTCGTCTTCGAAAATCCCCAACGCAGATGTCGAACTTGGATTCGTCACTAAATATGATTTTATACCAATCGTCGCGAGTCCAGTTAGCTTTGTCTTTCGCCCACGCTAACCGTTTCTTTTTCTGACGGTTGGTTAAGAGTGGTTTCTCCTTAGCCTAAATAATTTGAATGCAGTAAAAGTTTTGAATGCTTGTTTTGTTTTGTATACCTTATAAAATCCAAGACCAGACTTGTGAATCCATTTTCGGCAGCATTCTCGTGAAAGTCTCAAGCCCGTTTCAGCATTCCACAGTGCACTTATTTCACGTAGGGTGGCCCTGCTTGAATTTTTACAAACTCTAACTAATCTTCGTTGTTGCCTAGGAGTTACAAGGTTGGGACGGCCAGTGCTTTTACCCTTGATGTTAATATCTGCGGTTTCTCCAAATCTGTGAATAATGTCTGCTATTGTGGATTTGGCTAAACCCAAGTTTTGAGCAATTTTACGCATAGAATTGCCCCTATGGTATTCTTTAATTACAGTTTCACGAATTAATCGCGGTGTTGGTGTCCCTCGAACCATAACTATTGATTTGTAAGACACAAAGTGCCAAACACATACCAAAATGACAGGAAAACTATATTAAACAAAATGATCGCAGCCGCCTGCCTGTAATCACGAAGAATGACTAACATGTCCGAACATTTAGTTGTCAACCAAAATACTTGTCTTTAAAACAAATTATTGTAGTAGTTCAAAAAAGGTATCACTTGTACACAACGTTTGTAAATAAGTTGAGGTACTTATACTGTACAGCATTTTTATCACAAAAGTTTTCAAAATACCTCATATGTCAAATTACAGAATATTCTTTAAGAATATGTGATGTGTCCGAATATATAGTTGTTAGGGCTCGTATTATATGGCTTAGTGTTTTCACATTTATTTATGTGTCATAACGTATAAATAAAATTGTAAACCGAGGTTTGCCCTAATATTTTAGATAAATTCGTTTTTTGCATGACTTGCCGCCACAATTAAGCGGGTAAAAATATTGAAAGTACCCACTTCGTGCAAACTTATCAGTGGGTAACGCTTACATACCTTTTCCTTCAAGGCCTTGGAGAAATGTTCGTTTTACACATTTATTACTTATGATTGTAAACCTGGCATACCTACCTTATCAATGCAAACATTTTATCTTCGGCCGGCTCCCCATGGTAAGGCATTTCCACGTATTTGCTACTTTGCTTTTTAAATAGTATAATCGCAATTTGCGCCTTTTGCTGTGAAAATGATATTCATTTTATTTTAACTACATCATACAAATCAGCTACGCAACAGTATTCAAATAATTTTACTACGCAGGGCATTTTTTATTACAAGGAGTGCTCTTGAAAGCTGAATATCGTATGTTAGAGGTGGTCGTTGATTAGAGGTCGGTGCATTAGACTTCTATGCTGAAGGTCTAGGGTTCAATTCCCAGTACTGGAACATCAGATTTTTAACGGCCGTTCTCCCACTCAAAGCAGTGACAAACCAGCGAAGTATTCTGCGTAGTCAATCTTCTCTGGAGTAGACTGCACGTGCTTTGGAGCCCACGTTAAGCTGTAGGTCGTCTCTGTCGGTTATACTTTAAAACGCGTAACATAGGCATATGAGAGGTCTTGTAAGAGACAGCACTTAAAGAAGATCGAATGTCAATTATAATTAAAATTATGCACTGCAATTATTTAAATAATTGTCGAAAATCGAGACTATTTCGTCTTGGTTCTTAGTTCCACTTCAAATAGGACCAACTATTTCGCGGCCCACGGGTTCATACTATTTTAGTTTGTTTTTCAAACGGGTATGTTCTCAGAAGTAAATCTAAAATGGATTATGTATGGTAATAAAATTTTATAGCTTGTTATAGTAGTGTGCTTAAAGTGTGATAAATAATATTAGCGCTACTTGAAATTAATATATGCAACATTGACTGTTTAGTATGGAGAAAATCTTAAACATTGTTGCAGTTTCGAAATGTAAAACAAGGTATTTGAGTAAAAGAAAAAGGATTTCTTAAACTATGACTGTTTATACAAGCAAATAGATTTGATTGAAGAAACAAATAATAAACATTTACTATTTTCTAGAACATCCTCATTTTTGTATGCTGTATTTTTCTAGGTTTTTCAGAAATGATTTGGTTTTCGTGAGATTTCTTACGTTTATGAGTAATTTTTTGTTGGCTGGTTTCTTTAGGTTTTTATGGTTGCTGCTTATATTTTCCTGGACCGATGTGGGAAATTTTACATTTTTGTAAAGCTTTCCATATTTTCTATATTTATCGACGGGGTAGATATTGCAGAAGGTATTGCATTGAACACATGTTTTGTATTTTTCTGGTTTTATTAAATTTTTTTTCCTGAAATTTTCTTGAGTATATTTGTATTCTGTAGATGTTTTAAATTTTATCGGTGTTGGGCAAATATTGGGTCCATATTTTTGTTGTTTCGTTGGGGTTTTCAGGTATAATGATTTTCCACCGTCCTACTCCTGGATTATCATGGATTTTTTAGAATGTAACGATATTGTTTGAGTCGTTTTCCCTAGATTTTGTGGGATTTAATAGATTTTTAAATTTTTGTCTTCGGTTTGTGTGGGTAGTGCTAAGTTTTCAAGTTTTTTTAAAGATTGTGTGAGATTTGTGAAATTCTTTGGGTTTTTTGCATTTTTTTTGGCTTTTCATGGTTTGATTTGGTTTTTAAGTTTGTGGATGTATTGTTTCCTTGGTATAATTCTACATTTTTGTTTATAGTTTCATTAATATCGAATATTGTTTTTGAGGTGTTTTTTTTTTCTTGACTTTTATGATTTTTAGGGTGTTCGCTACGTCTCGTAAGATATAAAGCACTCAAAGAAGAAGTGATATTTTGTGAGGTTTTCGGCATTTTCTTGCTTCTGCTGGCTCCATTACATTTCTGCGGGAATTTTTGGGAGGTTGAATTTTCTCTCTGTTTTTCGTGTTTGAATTGTATTATTTATCTGTATATTCTTAGGTTTTGCGTATTTTTGCTATTCTTGATTGCGATGCGTTTTCTGGGTTGCTCTACGTTTTGAGTCCTTAAGCCCTAAGCTTAGCACTTTCAATGCCTCTATGTGGCCCTCCTCTGAAAAAGTTTGGGGACGAACCCCTGGCTTAGGGGTTTATAAGTTTCATTAGCTTTACACGTTGTTTAGAGTTGTTTAATTTTCTTTATGACGTTCTAATTTGATTTGATTTTCTCTGTATTGATTTTGAATAAGATATAAGTCTAAAATAGATTTTGTGCAGTATTAAATTTTGTAACCTAGTAATACATATTTTTAATAACATTACGTTAAATTAATGTATTCAGTCTCTTGTGCTTAGTGTGTAAAAAATATTCTTTACTGCAGTTGTGTAAAACTATTCGCTTAAATATAAGGAAGGCCATTTTGAGAAATATGGTTTTGGTTGCACATTTGAAGAAACTTAATTGATTGAATAACCCAAGAATTAATTATCTTGCACGATGTTGTAGACCACTTTCAATGCCATAAATCTTTGTACGTTAGTAGCTGCTTCTCAATTTTAATAGCATTTTACTCTAGCTTTCTGATTATAATGAAATTTTCTTGCTAGATATTTTACTTATCTCCAATTTATTTTTCGTTTGGAAAGTTCAGGAATCTGCAGTATGGAACAAATTTAATCATAGTTTAGAACAAGTGTCCTACGGAATTCTAAACGACCGCCATCCCTTTTAATAATGAAAGGCCAACGGGGCGTTTTGTAATGAAAACTAATTCAGGGTCACGTTTAAAATAGACGATATCTGATCACTATCCCCAATTCAACCCATTTAGTGCCTGGATAAACTGCAATTAAAAACTAATTAGCCATTGAATGCTAATGAGAAAATTGCGCCGTCTCCGACGAGTTGTTGCAGAACGTCTCCTCACAACTGTGTAATGAGGTTGCAGCCGGGGGTTTTCTGCAACGACCACCCGATTCGATGCGGTTTTATTTTGGCGTCCAGTTTTAATGAATTTCGTTTGATTTGAAAGTTTTGTCGTCGAAATATTGGAAACTTTCCAGTAGAAAGCAAGACAGCGAATTATAGTTTGAGTTAGGTCAAGAAAATACGCTGGATCTAAAAGTGGAGCAAATGTTCTACAAAACTTAACGATGTTTAAAACTTTCAAGGCTAATTTGCTATTTTCTGAAAGGAAGTTGACTCAGAGGAAAATTTATTCTGATATTTAATACATCCAACATTGTCTACCTTTTATACTCGAATTTCACCCAAAAGAATTTTCCGTAAGCTCTTAGCGGTTGGTCAATATTGGTTGAATGATAGGATGTGATGTCTAAGCATTACAGTTTTAGCATTGCAATTTTGTGTTTTACAGAGTGGTTAAAAAACGGAGACAATTCAATATTTAAAGATTAGTACTATACTACTGTCCTAATATTCCTGTTTCAAATTTGCTGTTTAACTTTTACTCTAAAATTCTACCTAAAATATGTCGGCTACCGTATTCTTTAAAGGTTTATTGTCTTGCTGCTTGTTTAATAAACTGTTAAATTTAATACTTCATCAATATTTGACTAACCTCCGATAACTATACACATACCCCTTTCAGACAAGTTCTAAACATAGCTGCGTTGGGCTCTATATGGGCACTATACAGCGTGAATCTTAAATGACGGAAAATATTTATATCACGCGATTCTGCATCAAAACTGAGCAAAAAATTCTACAAGCGTTTTGCTCGAAAACGTTGTTTTTGACGAATTCTTAATTAAAGTTTTGTAAACTTAGCAACACTGTGTGGTCAGTCGCCTGCGATTCACATAGCAACGCACTTTATTTAATATGAAACCTAAGGAGATTGTGTACAGGCATAACTAGTAAAGAAATATCGACTACCTTATAATTTTTTTATTTTGTAAATTACAATAATTGCTCAAAGTGGCTACCCCCAACTTCTATGCATTTCATACACCTACGTATCATGCTCCCTTCTAGATTTTGAAGCATATTGTTTTGTCGAATCATTATAACTGCTTCATTTATTAATCCATTCAATCGTTCTGGAAATTCATGATTTAACCATTCTCGTGGTTGAATTCCTCAGTGTGCTGGTGCTTCGGCCATTTGAAAAAAACATATTTCTTCTTAAATCTAATCGTACATCATCTAATAGATCCCTAAAATCGGCGTCTAAGAATTCAACAAAATTATTCGCGTTTAGGCGATCAGGCAAAATGTGTGGTCTTATAAGCCTATTACCAGTAATACCACCCCACACATTAATGCTAAACCGAACTTGGTGATTTATTCGGTACAGTGCATGGGGGTTTCCATAGGTCCATTGGTGCATGTTATGGATATTAAATGTTCCATTTTTGGTGAATGTAGCTTCAGCGGTCCACAAGGTATATCCAGTAAAACCAGGATCCCTTTCTAGCTCACGAAGTAACCATCTGCAGAATCTGACTCTTTGCTCATAGTCTTCTGGTAATAATCCCTGTACTCGTTGATAATGATACGGGTGCATTTCCTGTAATAAGCGATGAGCTGTTCTTTGGCTAACATCAAGCATTCTGGCAATGGATCGGGTACTTTGTTCTGGTTCATTTTCGACTACATTTAAGATATTTTCTTTAACCTGTGGTAACAATATTCAATGAGGACGGCCTCTGTCAGCTACTGGACTGGGTGCAGTTCTTCTAGTTTCCAGCATTCGTTGATCCAATCGTCGAATAACATTGGATGCCTTCTGTTTGGATACCGTTGGGCATACAAATTAGCAGCAGCATTAAATTTGCTACGACATTCCTCTAAAATCAAATACATGTCTGCATACTCCACAAAACTGTACTCCATGACGCTAATTTGGGAAATCAAACACAAATAAACTAAAATAAAACTTAACTGAAGGTAACACTAAGATAACGAATGCAAAGTGAATTAAAAACGGCGTTTTGATCAGCGAATTGTCACAGAAATGTCATTAAAAGTCAAATTACTTAAAATAAAAAAACTACGCCAAAGCCTACGTTTGTTTTAAAATGTGAAATTTGTATTACACGTTGTTGCAACATTTTTGGAAAACTCAAGCATTGCAGAAGTTTTCAACTTCAGATGGAAGTTCTGGATAAACCAATAACTCCTTATCTATGAGGTTAACAGCAAATTGGTATCAGACTTTATAGTTCCATTTTTGATCCAGAATCAGGTGGTATGTGTATTATCCGCCATTTAAGATTCACCCTGTATAGAGACTCGGAACGAATATTTCTGTTAAAAACTCAAATATGGTTTTTCTGGAATTAATAATGGTATGGGAAAGTAAGTTTGCCAAAAAGTGTTGGTTTGTTACGTAAATCGAACATTGCAATAAAGAGCAGTAAAGAAAATATTTCCCGAAAAAAATTTGGATTATTCTGTGCATGAAATACAAGTATACTCCGTCTCCGAGGTTTACCTGATTATCGCTAAACTGTATAAACCTAAACATCGACGTGCGCCTTCGCTGATAGATTTTACTTAAACTGCATGCTGCAGTAGATATTTTTATACATTTTCAGCATTTAGGAAATTTACTATAGAATTAATCCCACAATTATCTAAATTATCAAATATAACTCTAGTTGGCAAAGTTATACCACCAAGATGAAATTAAATATACTATCTTATTTTTGTTATGATTTAACTTAAAATACTTTTTGCTTGAGGTTGAAATTGTTTGTTCGTTTGGTATGAGATATCCACCAAAGATTTCTAATTCCCAATTCCCAATACAATTGTAATGATTATTTGTAGGAGTATAAATACTCCATGGGGCCAATAAGCTTTATTCGTTGGCTTTTAACAATTACTTTGTGCCATGTAATACAAGTACAAAGTAGATATATAAATTAATTTTTGTTTACTATTATGCCAAAACGTAAATTAACTTATGAAGTTCTTGTGTTAAACTTTATTGAGTATGTTGCTCTTGAAAAAAATAGTTTTGATCCGCTTATGCTCGTTATGAAAATTCATGAACTGCCCATGCATCATTGAAAATGTATGTAAGCACCGTACTACTAACACAAATATGTCTCCTAAAATGTAGTTTTAAGTATGTTTCCAAACTAAACGCAGTCAAAACGCGCGCCGCTGGCATTTATAAATATTCGAGTGTACACTAAACACCATAGTACTGAATAGTTTACGCTCTTTGTTGAGATACGCTATGACTAATAGGTCTGAGTGATATAGAACCAGTACTTGATTGTCGAAGAAATTTACCGGTGCTAATCGTTTAGCTAGGTAAACCTCTGAGACGGAGTATTCGGGCATCCGTTTAGCAAGCACTTTGAAGAGATACAATTTGAAGGTGTCTGTTGTAAATTAGGATTTATCATAGATAATTATAACTGAAAAATATTTCAAAATAAATTGGATGCTACTGTGACGAAAATATTAATGGGATGGAAAGGATGGATTTCCATTGAATCAATGGAAACAACAGGAATCTGAATCGATAAGTATAAATTTTTATGCCATTGTGCAAATGTTAATTTATATTGATGCACAAGTTAGTTTTGAGGAAGCCCTTAATTGGGCAACTGAGCAAAATGAGTACACGGCAAATTTTACAAATTAAGATTTAATTGAGAAGGATTCAGAAGTTGACAATAAAATGTTGAATATTACATTTTACGAATGTGAGTTTGTAGAAGAATCTTGTAATAAACTATGCACAAAGATACTGTTTCTCCATTTTCTCAATGCATTCAATGTGCTTTATTGAGAAGATTGAAGAACAAGCTAGTATCCATGTTATTTGTTTATGCAAATAATGATAAATCATTAAAAATCTTTTTTGCTTAATTTGTGTATTTTTTAACTATTTCTGGAATCCGTAAAAATCGCAAAATTGGTCGAGAGGGAAAATTTCTAACTGCCTGGATTAGCCAAGCTGTACTCAAATTATGATAAAGAGCAGGCAGTACAATGCAGAATTAACACTTTTACCACCTAGCTACAAAGTAGTATTTTGAAAAACAACAGCGTTGCCTCACGTTTCCAACAGAGCCCCATTATTCATTACCATTATACAGAATTAGTTGCAACTTTGTGCCTATTTATATGACTATATGTCCCGGGCTATTTCAGGAGCAAAATAATGATTCTGTCGCGTCGTTTCAAGTTGGGGACAACACGATTTGGCGTACGTTGGAAGAAACGACGAAAGCCGTGCAATCCAGGATTAGGGTCACGATTCCCTGTATCATTTAAAGCAGTTGACGGATAAGCATCCTACCTACATCCCCTTTAAATCTGGGCCGCTCTAAGGAGTCTCAGCACTGTAAAACGACACCCTGGGAGCTCCCTCGAAGATCTTTTCCCAAAAGTGCATTAGCCTCTGGTTTACAAAAGCGCAAGTCGCAACGTTACTTTATCTCGAAATCAATTTCACGGGAAGTTTAGACAAATCGCCAGCTTCTGAGATACCGGCACGGGGGGCGGCCGGGGCGCGATTCCAGGCGCCCTTGATGCCAGCTCGAGCTTTGGCTGCAGAAGAGATAAATGGGTCAAGACCAGGAGCAGCAGCTCGCGGCAGGGATTACTGCAGCAAGGATGCGGGAACACGGGAAAAGTGAGTCACACGCGGAATTTGGCCGCTGCCGTCTATCCTGATGCGATTTGGAGGGGTGTATTTGGGGCGACGAAATGCACACGTCGTGCCCCATTTATTTATTCAGGAGCGCAGGAGTGGCCGGGGGTCAGTTGCAAAAGCAAACTGAAAGGGTGATTGCTTTTGGTAAATTAGTTTCGCTCACGAAGAAATAAATTTAAATTAAAATTGTTTTTCGTGTTTTTGTGGTATTAAAAATAAATATCGCAGCGTATGTATTCCTTCATAAATGTATTGTTATACATAAACAACATATTTCTATTTCATGAACACATATCTTTTACTATATTTATATTATTTTTTCATGAAATACGAATAGAAACTTAAATTTGTTACGTATTAGGACTAAATAATTATAAAACAACATAAATATTTGTATAAATTCAAACGTTAGGGGTATGCCTGTATTATCGTGTATACCAAATTTCAATATGATTTGAAAATTTATTACAATAATATATTAATTGGTTTGCATACAAATAGCTTTATCCATGCTTTGTATACAAATTGTAGTGAACTAAGTGGAAGTGGGAAGAAAACAATATTTGGTTAACGAAAACTCGACTCAAGGAAAACAGGAAGCAGATACAGTCGAACCTGGATAAGTCAAAGTGGAGGAGAAATCAAAAATAATTGGAGTTGTCGAAAATTCGAGTTATCAGAAATAGCTCGCAAATTACATACATGTTTAATCTCTGTTATACTCCAAGAGCGGAAAATACACGCTGTTCGATGTCTACAATGAATGCTATACTATACTATTTAGGTTCAATTGACATGCCACCGCCGAAAGTTAAATGGTTATTGCCCGGAAGATTGTCATAAATCACTATAGCGTTAGGGTAAAAACTCGCAGTTATTTCCGAGTTACCTATTTAACTTCGAGTTACAGAAAAATTTACTAATAGCAAACCTAGTCAAGGGAACATAAGAAACTTTGACTTATCAAAAAATCAACTTATTGAAATTTGAGATATCGATATAAAAATATTTACATAGGAAGAGGCACTTTGTCGAGAAGCAGCTTCTAGTTCGAGTTATAAAAAAATTCGAATTATAGAGGTTCGAGTTAGCAAGGTTGGACTATGTAATTTTTTATTAAAATACTATTAACTGTTTATCGAGTTCTACTCTATAATTGGATATTTATTGTTGTTTTTGGCTATTGTATTTTCACAATATTCGACTATTAATCGCAAGAGGTCTATTAGTTATTCCGGTACAATGTCTGTAATACAGTATGATTCACTAAATTTTGGATGCTGTGCATAACAAAACGTGTGATTCTAATTTGATATCTGTAAAAGTTTATGAATTCTACTTTCCCAATTTCTGCCTATTGAACACATATTTTTATTTAAAACAAACCGTGGTGTTGTTCTACGCAATTCTATAATTAGATTATGATAATGGCATTGAAATTCTACTTTAGCGATAGCTTGACACCCAAAGGCAGCTTCTGCGGCTCTTTTAATTAAATGCCTTAAAAAACTAGCACAGAATCCGTCCAGATTTATCAAGCAATCCACGCACTTAATTTCACCTGTGTCGAACGGTTATGAAAATTATAATTTCTACTGATATTATTTTATACTGAAATAAGCATTGTGAGTAGAGCAGAAAAATGCAGTAACTTGATTATTCTTTGACAAGTATTAAAAGGTATACTGAATTACTAGAAAAAGATTATAATCTGTGAAAATAAAAAAATTGAGTTCGATCACTTAGTACAATAACAGCTTACCTTAGGGACAATCAAGGATGTTATAGAGAGTGGATGCGACATTGCATATTACTGACTGTAGAACCTTGTGACACCAAGCCAGAATACAGCTGTTGTCCCATGTCAAAATACTGTTGCTCTTAGTAAGTCTATAATTTTTTGGCAAAACTTTGTGTCATTAAAGTGGTACATTGTGTACAAATGGTTGCTAAAATTCTTCAAGGAAGAAAATCGTTAATGTGCAGTTTTTTTCGGTATATTTGGTGTCCCTAAGTAGCTTCACAGTGTACGCATGCCGTATCCAGTCTCTAACATCCTTGGGAAAATGCAAGACATCTATTAATTATACCCGATTGCTTAATAGACAAATTAAAAAATCTAGCACATCATTAAAACGAAATTAGTAAACGTTAAGAATTTTGAGTTTTTTCAGCAACTCTATACATTAAGCACCTACTAAAAACAGGTATGTAATATTTACGCATAAACTGCTGCAAAAATCTTGTTATTTTACAAACAAATTTAAAAACATAACAGGTTATTGGAAAGAGATTATAACGGCCAAAAATGCGAGTTGATTGGGCCACCCTGTAGCGCAATAGCTTACAATGGCAAATCACTTATACTTTGTTATTGTAATATCAGACTAAACAAGGATTATAAATTCTGAATCTTCTGAAGTTTTTCAGCCAATCTTTACATCACCAATATAAAAATTCATTTTGTTGTTGGGCGACTCCGTAAAAATAGTATAAAAGTAATTTGATTATAAAGCGCTTATAACTGTTTAAAATGTAATTATAGCTTTGTAACAATTAAAAAATAATTAGTGTATTTTTGGCCCTCCCGCAAAATTACAATCTACAATAATGGTTTAAAGTAGTTTTAAGCTCCGACAACTTATATTCTTCCGATTTAAGGAACGCTAGAAAATAGATAATTCTAATAGCGTGGCAATTCAAATATACAGTTTTTTACGGCATCATGTAGGATACGCGTTTGCAATAGGGGAAAATATATTGATCTGTCAAGGTTGGTATGGTTCCGAAATATGCATAGCCTGCTAGATATAAGGTTTTTAAGGTTCTATTGGGAAGACGTCGAAGTATATGTTGGAACGAACACTTTGGAATTAATCCCCGTATTTTGAAAGAAAAGTTTCAGTTAGGATATTTTAGTCAATATTAAATCACACATTAAATTCGTATATTAAATTTCTGATTTTTTTTTAAAATTATATTTAACATTTATAGACTGAAATCGAAATTTGTAAACTCCAGGTTCGTAGACTAAAATTTATATTTTGAAATGAAAATCCAGACGACATTTTAAAATTATATAGATTTCTAGATTATAAGCGGCGCACTTAACACCCAAGGAAGGGTGTCAGATTGAAAATTTAGTATATAAACTTATAATAAAGTACAAACCAAAAAATTGGCAAAGTTTAAACTAAATTTAAAGCCTGTTTTATTCAGATATATTTTTTTGTTCATTCTACTACCCCCTCCGCCCCGGAATCGCTTTCGCATTACTTTAGGGGGGTGCGGGCGTCTCTTACATACAAACCATTCATGCAACATGCACTCTAAACTTAACTAAGTAAAATACGGTCGCCTCAGCTGGGGTTCGAATACGCGGCCGATCCGCCGCATTTCACTGTGACCCCGAGTGGCAACGCGTATTCGCACTGCTCCACCGAGGTCACTTTATTCAGTTATGTAGGAAACATGGAAAATTTACTAATAACTTATGTACAAATTTATACGAATTTGCAGTGTATATAGATTTTGTTTAATTAAAATTTTAAATATTTGAAAAAATATGCCAACTCCTGCCGTTTCGCTGAAGTATTTTGTAGCCCTTCCAAGATCTCAATCACGTTGGGACACGCTGTATTCGTCGTTTACGTCAATATTCGTTCTCAAATCCAATTTTTGCTCTTTTAGAATATCGCCCGAGCAAATTAAAGCAAAACAATGCAAGTTTACCTTCCAAAGATTTAATAAATTCTCCAATAAAAATTCCTGAAGATAAACATCATTGTGCGCGCTTCCGAGTGGGCTCTCGGCGAGTTCTCATGTGTTCGAAAAGGCGGCTGATATATCCGCTTGGGAACGTGCATAGCAATGAAGTAGCGGTATTAGAAGTATAGAATAGCAACTATGCGTGCCTCCTTGCCTTTTAGAAGGAAATAGCGGTTTCCTTCCGCCCAGGCGATTGCCCCATTGTTGTGTATAAACTATAACGAAGCACGCGAATTCTTAAAATATTCAATAACGACGACGCCGTTGTCTGTGCACAGAGCAGCTTACATCTGGGTTAATTTTTAATGGTGACCCTGAAGACACATTTGTCATCCTTCTGGTGCAATTTATGGGCTGTATCATCTCACAGGAGAAATTCAACTTTGCACTTTATATGATAATTGTGTGTTTACAAAATATGTGGATTTTTTGGTTCAAAGACGTTACTCACATTCATTATGCGTTTTTAAAATTCAGTTTTAACAGGGTTTCTCACGATCGACGTATCGAGGCTCCTTATGTAATCAAAACGTCTATACGAATAAAATTGGTTGAGGGTAAACTTATAAATTTTTAAATACCACTATCTCCGTTTTTTGTGCTAATCTTATCCATCGTAAAATTTGCAATACATTGACATGTCATACAATGACATTTCAGTTTAAAATGGCAACAATATACAGTTGTTTTTTTAAAGTTTAAATGCCGATTAATCAGTCATCATCATTAATATTTTTAAAGTTGGTTTTGAAAACAAAAGTATAATCAACTTTAAGTGTTTTTCAGTAATTTAGATAATAAAAAAAATAAAAAGCAAACTTTTCAATATTTTATCGGCCATAACTTTTTTTAAATTCTTGTTCTTAAGTTTTATTACACTTTTGACATTATTTTATTTGCTTTAATTTAATACCAATAACATACTTTATTATTTTTAAAATAGCAAGAAAAAATAAAATTAGTTTTTGCAGTTTTATTTTTCCTTGCTAGTTTAAAAATAATTCGGTATGTTATTAGTATTAAATTAAAACAAATAAATATTAATTTAAAGAGTGCAATAAAACTGAAGTGGGGGGTAATTCAA